>JAHWFP010100268.1:0-25476 GCA_023313725.1 Lithobius niger | reverse complement strand
AATTTTAAAACGCCCATATACCTAGACTCTAAAAAAGAGTATGAAATAGCGCTCGTCTCCTTGGATACGTACTACAGTATTTTCAATGTGCATGCTGACAATAACGACTTTTTGTACACCATCGATGGTGGGGCGAATTGGATCGAGGTGCGAGTCGTTCCCGGCGCTTACGAAATTTCGGACTTGAATAATTTTATACAGTCTACTTTGGAAGGTAGTGGTCACGAAAAAAATGCTATCGTTTTAGAACCGAATCACAATATTTTAAAAACAAATTTGGTTATAAATAATCCGCTCTACGGCGTTTCGTTTCTGGGAGATAAAAATTTAGGAACTGTTCTAGGGTTCCTTTAGGGAACTTATACTAAAACTCAGCAAGGTCAAAAATCCGTGGATATAATGGGGCTCAATACAATTTTTGTTCATACCAACAATAATCGGGTTTTCCTACGTGAATGACACCACTCAGCCTTGCATATACGCTTTTTATCCGGGGGTACCACCGGGTTATAAGATGATAATTTCCCCTCAAAATTTAATTTACCTTCCCGTAACTACCGACAAGGTTCGTAATATTTGTATTTAATTAACTTCTCAAGATAACGCAATGATAAATTTAAACGGGGAAACTCTTACCGTCAGACTTCATCTGAGGTCTAAAAAATAATTTTGTACATATTAAAAAAAGAATGTTAGTATTCGAAAGAAAAAAAGTATAATTGGAAAAGGATTCGTCGTAAATAATAATCAATTAAGGGTAAAAACGCAGCATTCATCAAATTTATAACGAGAGCAAGAAGATGAGTTTAATGGAACATTACCTCGATATAAACAAATCTTTACAACAAGATTCTTCCGTGGAGAGCTATGCATTTCACGAATATAATCCGATAGTAGGAACCAATCTAAACAACGTCAATTCGGAAATTAGAGTCGTAATTGAAAACCAGGATTTGTTCCTACACGTTGCGAATAGTTATCTTGTGATTAAAGGCAGGTTACTGAACGCCGACGGTTCTAGTTTTGCCGATGCGGACGTAGTGTCTCTCATCAATAGTAGTTCCATGTACCTGTTTTCCAGCATTAAATGTCACTTGGGGGATAAGCTAGTGGACGAGTTATATTAGCCCGCTTATGGGACTCTCATGAAAGGTCTCCTTACATACGGTTCGACCAATCAAGTGTCGTTGCTGGGGAACTGCTGGGCATTAGATGCGGCAGAATCTTCCGCAGGCAGTTTGAACGATAACATCGGATTCAAATTAAGGCATTCCATCATCGTGAAGGAGACGATTCCTAAAGGAAGCTTCTTGTTTGCCATTCCTTTAAAACACTGCATGGGATTTTTCGAAAATTACGACAAGGTGCTATACGGTGCCAAGCATGTCCTAACGTTGTCTAGGGCGAGCAATGGCGATGCTGTATTCAGGGCAGCTGCAACAGCCGTTGAGAAAGTCGAATTGAGTAGCGTTTCGTAGCACGTATCTCACGTAACCACATCTGATGAGCAAAACTTTTTAGCTACGTAGAAGGTGGGATGAACGTGGACTTGGGTTTTAGGCACTGGCATTACGATAGTTGCGAACTTCCTCAGAGCACTAGTTTCACATGGCGCGTGCTTACTACTTCGGCCGTCGAAAAACCGAGGTGGGTTATTCTAGGTCTGCAGACTGCTAGAAAAGATGCGCAAACAAAAAATCCAGCCGTATTCGATCACTGCAGTCTTCAAGACGCTCACATATCTTTAAATTCCGAACGTTACTCGGTCTTTGACTTGAACGTAAATTACGCTACTGGAGAATACTCGATCCTGTATAGAATGGCTCAAGAGTTTAGACATACTTTGTACGATGTAGGGGACTTGTGTTTTGATTCGGTGCAGTTCAAAAAGACGTATCCTCTAGTAGTTTTGGACTGTTCCGAGCAATCGGAGAGACTTTAGTCTGGAATAGTTGACATACAAGTAAAGTTGAAATTTAACACTGCGGTTCGAGCTAACATGACGTGCTACGCGCTGTTGATTGTAGATAGAAAAATGAGTTTGAAATTGGATAAATACAAAATCGAAGTGATTTCTTAAAAAAAGAGAGATATGGAAACAAAAAATGAAAAGAAGCAAGATCGTAAAACGTAAAAAAAATCGGAAAAAAAAGAAGTGGGTTTTTACCGTTGTTATCGTTACTCGGTCCACTCATAGCCAGAGTAGGAGATCTAGCTGGTGGTGCTGCGGGCATTACTATGGCTGTTTAGAAAGCTCAGAACGATGCTAAGGTGTTGGAAGAGATGGTGAGACATAATTAGAAAATGGAAGGTTCGGGTTTGAAGAAGAAGAAAAAAAAGCGAAGTGTGGCACAGGGCTCTCTCTAAGTCCAGTGAAGGTCTGATCAACTTTACTAAACCATTAATGAATCTCGATTTAAATAGATTGGTCAAAGTCTTGAAAATTCCTAAATACAGAGGTACTTTCAGCAAGGATCATCTGCCGCTAAAACCTAAACCTCGCGGCGAATGCGGCATCGTTAATCTCGAAGATTTTCATGATGCAGACGGGAGTCATTGGGTGGCTTACTCGACGATTACGGACACACCTTGCTATTTCGACAGTTTCGATAATTTGGAACCTCCCACATTGATCTCCGAGTACTTAGGTCCCGTTAAATACAATCACGACAGAGTGCAGAATTTTAATCAAATCTGGTGCAGACATTTCTGTTTGTATTTTTTAAGAGCATTGGGTAAGAGCGGCGTTTACGAGACGGTTTTGGATGAGATAGTTCTTTAAATTATTTGCTATTGGGAATGAATATACAAATCTAATTTAACGGGATATTCCGACCTATGTGGACTTTTTAAACTCAACAAAAACCATTCCTGTTTTATAATAAATTTCACTGTTTTTTATGCAGTCTTATCGCCTCCTTATGTATTTCCCAGATACGTATAACTCTACTTGAACATCTGTACTATGTGCAAACTCAACCTCGGACATTATATAAATATACGAATATTCATTAAACAGCATTGATCTACCTGCAGAATAATCTGGATTTGTTTTGCAATGATTAAAAGAGTCACCCACTCTCGTTCTGTGTCTTGGCCAAATTTGAAAATATTGGTTATTGATATCTTTATCATATTTATAGTTTTCCAGGTTTAAAGCAGTTCCACTTCTTATACATCGCAAGGTCAAACCTTTATGAAGAGTTTTAATCGCCATATCCGGGGTAGATATCACCACATCGTACAGATAAGTCCTTTGTTATTTGTATGTGTTGACAAGGATAGTTATTCGTGCACGTGAAAAAATCCTACCTTTAGCGATAGGTCCACTTGCCCGAAAAGTGATTAATATTGGACAAATACTTTGGACATATTCCACAGTGGTCGCGTGATGGTATGTGTATGGTGATGCCAAGTTTGTAATGAGTTTATTATTCGCTGAGAATTCTCTCCTCTCTAAATACAAGACATTTTGGAAATTTGTTTATAGATCAGTTTTAAAGTTCAATTTCGTTTCTAAATCGGTTAGCTGAGAATAAGTTGTAGCATCTTCTGCATCTATGCCCGGAGCAACTTTAGTTAAACGTTTATTACCCGCATCAGATTCTAGATCAGAGTTAAAATTACGTTGAGGATCAGTTCTAGATACTATCTGTTGGTTGATTTTTTGTGTCACGTACTCCTTAAAATTATCTATCGAAGAAGATAGGTTGGTTCCTAACTCGCTTAGTTAGTTGAGAATAGGTAACAGCGTCTTCAATGTCTATGCCCAGAGCGAGTTTAATTAAATGATTGTTCCGCATGTTATAATCTGGAACAACTTTTGCATCGATATATTCTTTCGTAGCAATGTCCCTAGACCGGGAGGGGGATGCGACATCTTTAATTCGCTTATTTTCAGTGTTAAAATGTCCATCGGGATCTTTCTTCAAGCCTACGTTGGATTTAAGTTTTTTTACGTCGGTTTCTAATTCAGTAAACTGGGAATAAATTACGACGTCTTCGGGTTCTGTAGCAGCTCCGACTTTAGTCAGATGCTTATTCCGCATGTCGTAATCATGATTTGGGTCTAATATAAACCCTACTGCCTTCAAATCATCTATCAAAGAAGATAGGTTGGTTTAACTCGCTTAATTGAGAATAGGTAACAGCATCTTCAAGTTCTATCCTCTGAGCGAGTTTAATTTAACGATTGTTCTGCATGTTATAATCTGGGACAACTTTTGCATCGATATATTCTTTCATCGCAACGTTCCTAGACTGAGAGGGGGGTGCGACATCTTTAATTCATTTCTTTGTGTTAAAATGTCCATCTGTATCTTTCTTCAATCCTACGTCGGATTTAAGTTTTTTTACATAAGTTTCTAATTCGGTAAATTGGGAATAAATTACGACATCTTCGAGTTCTGTAGCAGCTCCGACTTTAGTAAGTCGCTTATTCTGCATGTCGTAATCATGGTTCAGGTCTAATATAAATCCTACACCGGGAACTCCTTTCACATCTCTTTGTGTTCGTTTCGAAGATTGTCCAACTTTATTAACCGGCATTTTGACGATTCTTTTTTTTTTGTAAACAAAAGGAATAAGAAATTTAAAAAATGTCTCATTCTACCTGGTACGGAAATCTTTCGAGTCTGTTGCAATCAAATTCTCTAGAAGTTAAGACGGAAAATGCGACGAATTTAAAAAATGGAGTAAAGTACGTCTTATCTCCTTCCGTAGAATTTGAGGATTTAAAAAGAATAGGTTCTCCCATTTTGAACAAAGATTCCAGGTGTATGGATTTCTCCGTCGACCCCCAGATCTCAAACCGCGATGAAAAATCTTAAACGATAAAATCATCTGCAAAAAATTAGAAATTAAAACCGACGAGCAGAAACCCATTTCTTTGATGATGTTCCGTTACCCAAATTACTCGCATCCAGCTTCTACCTGCTACCAATTTTGTCAAAAGGCAGTCGGAACGTGGGTGTACAACAACATCCACAAAACTAAAGAAAAACTTAACAAAAACGTTATAGAAAAACCGTGGTTTAACTTGGCTCCGTGCGGAAGTATGTCTTTGTCGGAAGTTAGTGGTAAAATTAAATCCGTGTACATCAGCAACGACGCTCCCAGAACCGTAAAACTTTGGTGTAACGTAGATTACGGAGTCGTCGAATATAATACATTCAACGAAAAGTTTTCGGACAAAGACTTTATGAGTTTGATTTCTGAATAAGAAAAAACAATGGATATTCAAAATTACGATTTCTTCGTGCCGATCAAGAAACCCAAAAATCGCCCATTTCTACCTTCAAACATCAGATGCCTGATTGTAGGACCGGCAAACTGTGGGTAGACGAACTTACTGTTTAATTTTATCTGTAACGAAGGATGGTATGATTACGACAGATTATACGTGTACAGCAAAACGTGACAAGCGAAATACCAAGCTTTAAAGTCTATATTTTCCGAAATTGGGGGAACCGTAGGGCGGGAGATAGCGAGTTTTCACGACTCTCAAAACGATTTAATTCCTCCCAAGGAGTTGGACACCAAGTTTCGTAATCTCGTGGTTTTTGACGATGTTCTTTTAGATAAACAAAAAAACATAGAACGTTACTTCGCTCAAGGCCGACATTCTAACGCCGACGTTTTTTATTGCAGTCAGTCTTACACTAGAATTCCCAAACAAGTGGTTAGAGATAACGCCGATCTGTTAATCATATTTCCCGTGGACGATTTTCCGGACATGGAATTTCCGGAGTTTAAAACGTTGTGTAGAATGTGTTAGGACAATCCGTATGGGTTTTTATCGATGGACAAAACATACATTATAACGTACGTTTTCGTTCGATGATAAAAACAAACGAAAAAAAAAAGATAACATGGAATACAAACGTGAAATAGTATATCTCAAAAAACGTTTACAGTAAAAATTTTTGAATCAACGTTTGGACGAATAAGATGAAGAAGAATCTTTACAATAATTTTTTAAACCCGTCGTTAATACTTTGAAACCTACCATTGTTAATCACCACCCACAGCGAGTCCTGAGAAAGCGATTGCCGTTTTTCCAACGAGACAACGACTAAAACGTATACGAATTATTACTCCCATAAAAAAAAATTATAAATCCGAGGATGAAGATGATGATGAGTGGGAAACCACGGTGAACGATACGGAGAAGTTAGAATCGCCAAGACCTTCCGTCGAGCATTCAACTCCGATAGCGCAAGATCCCAATCTTTCCGAATACTTGACTCCCGCTCCAGTTACGCGAACCGAATTCGCATCTATCAGTATGGGTTTGAATCTCACCCCCACACTTTCGGCAATACAAAACAGACGCATGTCGATGCCTCCAGAACTTCCAAATTTCCCAACCCTCAGATCTTTAGATAGTCTGTTACCTGGCCAAGTCATAGGCCAAACGGCGAAACATTTCCTGATGAAATTATTCCCAAATCCTAAAGAGACCGATCCTGTCTTCGGACTGCAATATGACATGAAAACTGGAGAAATGAGTATCGTTAATAAACCCGTAAAAATATTCGAGAATGACATAGTGGTTGGTGGTAATCAGTACGCGGGAAGACGAGGACTTTGGAGTTTGCTGGTTTTTAAGGATTTGAAGGAGCTGTCGTACGCTCCCGAAGTCAAGGCAAGTTACGCTTCTCTTTTAAAAAACACGCACGCTATTAATCAAAAGAACGATCCGGGCACTCGACAACCTAAGTCGAATCGTAGTGCCAAGTACGCATCAATAATCAGTCCTATCTGGGAAGATATGAAAACGAAGAAAAAGGGAACTGGTATGGTAAAAAAACCCAGGAGCAGGGTGGATTACAGGTATTACGACGATCCTAACGATCTGGTCGAAAGACTGAGACTTTTGTACGGGTCAACCCAAGCGGGTCACGACGGTCACAGGAACGAAATGATAGAAATTTTATCGGAATTGGAACAACGACGGGTCATCACCGCTCGAGAAAAAAAGAACGCTTATCAGAATTTAGGTTTACGATAAAAAAATTTGTATAATAAAAAAAGAGAAATCGGCCAAGATGAAGTATTGTGTGAAATGTAAACAATCTAAACCTAACCGGTCCAAACCTCCTACTATTATTACATCGAAAAATAACAGAAGCAAGAAAGTCTACTTTTGCGAAGTGTGTGGAACGAAACGAACTTCCTTCATCTAGTCTGGGAAAGGAACCGTAAATAAAATCATAGACCATTTACCGGTAGAAGTACATTTACCCGGATATCAATACTGCGGACCAGGAACAAAACTAAATCAGAGATTAGCTAGAGGGGATCCTGGAATAAATAAACTGGATGAGGCGTGTAAAGAACATGACATTGCCTACTCAAAAAGCTCAAATTAAACGAACGGCACGTCGCCGATGAAATTCTTATATCTTAAAGCTCGAAAAGTATGTAAGGATTCTTCAACCTCTTGGAGAGAAAAATTAGCCGCTGGGATCGTTGAAAAAATCATGGGGACGAAATTTAAGTTCGGAATGGGAAGAAAAAAAACGAAATGGATCAACTCGTAAACGAACTCCACAAACCGACGCGGAAACATTTTCCGATGTGGAAAGTGATTGTGCAGAGTCTGCATGATCTATGGCAAGCGGACTTAGTGGAAATGATACCTTACTCTAACGTTAATAAAGGATTTAACTACCTACTGACTTGCATTACCGTCATATCCAAGTTTTCTTGGGCCATTCCGCTTTAATCAAAATCCGGTGCTGTTGTTATGGAAGCCTTTAAAAAGATACTCGAAGAAAAGACACCCCCTAAAAATTTAAAAGTTGATTTAGGCAGTGAATTCTACAATAAAAACTTTAAAGCGCTCCTTAAGCGTCACAACATCAACCTGTACTCTACCCACTCTGAGAAGAAAGCGAGCGTTGTAGAACGTTTCAACAGAAAGCTGAAAACTCACATGTGGAAACAATACACCAACAGGGGAACTACCAATGGATACACATTATTGATGAGTTAGTTTCACGGTACAATGACACGGTTCACTCCACAACTAAATTAAAACCGAGGGTAGTAACCAGACGTCAAGAATCGTCACTGAAAATTAAACCGAAACAATGGTTGAAAAAACTCAAATTTGTCGTAGGAAATAAAGTCAGAATTTCTAAAGTTAAGAAAATTTTTGGTAAAGGGTATTTACAAAATTTTACTAACTAAGTTTTCACGATCCGTAAAGTACAAAAAACCGAACCTGTTACTTATCTATTAAAAGACGAATTGAATGAACCGGTGCTCGGAGGTTTCTACGAACAAGAAATTCAAAAAACTCTCGTTCTTGATTTATTTTTAGTGGAGAAAGTATTAAGACGAAAGAAAGGTACAGATGGGAAAATGCTCTACTTCGTTAAGTGGAAGGGATATGATTCAAAATTTAATAGCTGGACTGATAACATTAGCAGTTTATCTTTTTAAATAATTGCTACTTGATTTTTAAGTACAACAGATCTTATTAATTTTCTTCTTTTAGTGGTGGCCATATTCTCCAATCGAGATTTTCTCTGTTCGACAGTTTCTGTCACAAGTTTTTTACAAAAATCAGCGGCCATTTTCTTCAACCTAGCTTTTCGCTGTTCGACAGTTTCTATGGCACGTTTCTAACAAGCAGCCGCGGCTCTTTTCCTCTTATTAGTCACTATTTTTTCTTTTTCGCTTCGTTTTGGCATTTCAGTGGCTGATGCTTCTTTCTCCTGATCATTCTCCAGCGAAGCTTGCTCTTCAGCTTCATCCTCCATCGGATCGATTATACCGTCTATAAAATGATGCGCTATACCTGTTCTGTAGCGACCGTTCGCTAACGTATTTATTCCGTCATCCAATACGAATCTCTTATCGTCGTAAGGATATACGAAAGATTTTGAAATTTCAACCGTAGCGAGCTGATGATCCTTACTTTGAATGCTCATCCACGTGGCTTTCGATGATGTTTTAGAAAATAGTGCTTTTTTGTAGTCTTCGTGACTGAGACTTTTTTGGATAAATGCTTTACTAATCCCTTTAGCCTTTCTAATACTCTCTTCCCCTACTAAAACTGAGTGCATTTTTGCTTTTAAGCCTACAAATTCTTTCACCGGAGTGCCAGCCATCTCATCTTTCATTTTCCCCAGGACTTGTTTGTTTTTAATACTTTACAGAGGATGCGATGGATCATAATTGCTGGTATCAAATCTATCTGACTAAATTTCCATGTCCCGGTAAAAATCTTCAGTCTCCCCCTCATAGAACAGACTGTCGCTATCCGTGAAAAGTAAACGCGCTCGGTCTCCATATTTTGGACGCATGAACTCGTAGTGAAATTCATACATTGTGAGTTTGGAAAGTTCGAGGATGCAAAAACCGGTGTAAGTCGGTAAGTCGCACTTGATGTTACGAATTCTCAAGTTTACTTGTATGCGATTTTCGTTGAGGATCTTGAATGAATCCGCGTGTGGCAGAGGCTGTACTTGACAGATTTTTTGATTATCGGACAACTTCACGGATAAATGCCCCGATATGTTTTTCATCGTTTTTCCAAACACCTAATTATTTTTCAGTTTGAAAAAGTCTTTTTCTAACGTTATAGTTGCGAGTTGACGCTTCTCGGTGTTAAATTCTATGTAAGATTTTAGCTATTGCTTCTGATGAAATTTTAGAATTATATGAATACCTTTCAAAATTAAACCGTGCTTCAAGTGGAATTGTACATTTCTGTAATATGAACTATATAGTTTTTCTTCGGGAGCATGTTAGTCGTCAGTTTGGAAGCAGAAACAATCTTCTTGTTTCCCGCCATTTCTTTCATGAAGGGAGACACAAGTTTTGGCATTATTTTAAACTTTTCCGGTGCTAAAGGATAATCGTTGTGATCATCGTGTAGCTCGGATGAATAGTCCAAGTCCACTTCCAATATATAACCGTATTCCGAATTTTTTTCAACCAAGCCAAGCAAAATTCGAGAATTTCTTTCTTCGTCAGCCAACTAAATCGATCGTATGGAAGGAATTCGGTCATGGCTAGCCCGTATATGTTGTTGACATCCAAATCTACTAGATATAGACTAGGTAGATTCTCGTTGTAAGTGTCTGGTAGATATTTGTTATTGGCGATCGAGTGCCTTTTTGACACAAAAGTTGTTCCACCTCTGATACTGAAAGTTATAAAGTTATGCTTTCCTTCATGGGTAAACAATTCTAGTTCGGCTTCGGTTTTTTTCAACGCGGCTCCCAAACTAAACCCTGGTGTGGACACATAGTAGCACGGATCTATGTCATCATTGAGCAAACAAGTTTCCCTGAAAGTCTGAAAAAGGTCGGCTAGAAGATACACATCGATCATCTGATACACACGATGATGATTAAAAAAAAAACTTCTCCTTCAGCAAATTCCAAACAGATGTAGCATGATCATACTCTGAATCAGTGATGCCTTCACCTCGTAGAGTGGAGGAGAACGCCTATTTAGGAGGTAATTTCCGTCCTTTAAAAACGTCCATTGTCTGCACGTACTTGTATGGATAGTGGCCTTTTGCGTCAATAAATCCGAGACCTCTTCCGTCTTGAACAATTTACCGATTCAAGAGCAGTTTTTAAGATGTTGAAGGATCGATCTTTCTTGTGGTTTTTAGCCAAAGTTACCAGCGACGAAGATAGGAAATTATAACTGTCGAAAAAACGCAACCTTACCGAAAATCTCTTATCATTGAAGCAAAAGTATCTCGTCATAGTCATGAAACGCTCCGTGTTTCTAGCCAGAACGTCCACTCCGGAAGGGAAGTTTTATGCCGCAGAAATCTGTAGATGCATATCGTAGCTTTCTAAATTATGGAAGACGGTCGGGATAATATTTATGCTCCTTGCATCCAGATTGCATTTTACGTGAGAAGCACCTCTGAACTTTCCCGTGAAGTGGCAATGACCGCTCACTTTCTTCAATGAGAGATTATCTGTAAGCATGACTTTGTTGCAATAGTAGCAAGTATCAGCTTTCAAGAACTGAATTCATCTTCGACACTCATCATCAGAGGTTTTGGCCGCGATACAACACTGGCAAACTTGTTAATTTCGATATTCATACATTCGTAAAACTTATCCACCACATTCTCACCGAGGTAGAATTTTTGACTCACGATTTCTTTTTCTCGGCCAATAACCACATATCCAAAACTAGTAGGTGAATGCAAACTGACTTTAGTAGACGAACTCAAAGATGGATCGACGCTACTAGTTTGTACGGGTCTGAGCATATATTCGAAATCTGCGTAAATTATTCATAGATGAGGATTACGTCTGTCATAGTGTTGGAATTTTAACGTGTTATTACCAGGTGATAGGAAAGTAAGTACTTACTTTTTATTCAGTTTCACACATTTACCGGCGTACTCCATCATGGATCGTTCTTTAGTAAAGACCGCTAAGCAGTTACGACAGTAAAATATCCTACGTGTTCCAGCACCTTGAAATCCAAATAGCCTATCAATATCGAGGATGCTGCAGTAATGACTATTTCCTTTTTTGTCGGCTGTTACTTACAAGTCAATTACTTCTCCTTCCATGTTTTTATTCACTCTCACAGGATGTAATCCTATCGAACCCTTGTACGAAATTACGTTAATGGACAAATTGTTGGCTCGTTCGAAGGAATCAATTTGTCGTAGAGTCACGGGGAACTTCAACAAGGAATGATCTACAGTATTCCAAAATGGTTCATAATATTTAACTTCGGTTTCGTAGCACTTCATTTTAGCGGCTAAAATTTTTCAGAATTTTCCACATTCACTGTAACGTTGCTTTTCTTGCGTAATGCACTGCACTAGGAAAGGGTAAGAAAGAAATAGGTCGAAAAGGATAGATTTTTGCCACTTTTACGGTGATACCCCAAACTGTCAAAAAGCACCAACCACTGCCTTTTTCCTCGAAAGTTTCCACTGACTGTTGTATTTTTTCCAAGCATCCTCCAAGATTTCCGACACATCAGATTCGTTGTAAATGGCTGTATAGAGAGACAAGAAATAGGCTCGCACGGTTTCGGAATCCCTGGTAAAATCTGCCTCTAAACACAGTTGAAATTTACAACTGGTAAGCTCATCCAAGCAAGTCGTGATAAGATATTTGAGAGCGCTTGAGATGAATCGAGACATTCAATTTTGCGGAAATAAATTCGGTGCGTATCATCATGTACCAACTTCACCTTCAATATCGTTTAACTTCGAAGAGTAAACACTCTGGTCGAAGATCGGATCGATGGTTGGGAAAATGATGGATCAAATCTTGCTGATTGCGTAAACCTTTCCACAGTATGCACACGTAAACGATGATTTTGAATTCATTTTCATTTTCGTGAAAGAAAAATCGTTCATTCCTTTTATTATTATTCCTATTATATACGAAATAATTGTGCAAAAAAACACGAGGAAAAATTGAGATGATAAATTGGAGCTCCTAAAAAAGACAAATTAGAATTTAGCAGACACATATTAAAAAAATGAATATTCCTTACGTAGGACCAACAAAAAAATGGAAATTTTAAAAATTTTATTTCTGGACCCTACACGGGGAGTTACTACCACCCAAACGGGGAGTTACTACCAACCCATATAGGGGAGTTACTGCCACCCTAGAGGGGAGTTACTACCACCCGAGAGGGAAGCCAGTAGTGGAGATTCCCTACTCATATGGTGCATGTAGCCCTGCCCAACTGCACCAGGGTTGGTAGGCCGTGTGTTCGAGTCTAGAACTGCATCTGGACTGAATTTTCCTCGTCTGATCTCGCCTTATATAGGGCCCTCCTAAAACTTTATTTTGGAACAGCGCCAACTTTTCCATTTTTATATGCGCCATATTAGAAGTTGCACATATGATATGCATGTAGCCCTGCCCAACTGCACCAATTTTTTTTCCTTGGATCTCTCCTTATATAGGCAAAATTATTACCCATGATGCATTGCACCAGGAAGTGATGTCATAACAGGAAGTGATGTCATAATAGGAAGTGATGTCATAACAGGAAGTGATGTCATAACAGGAAGTGATGTCATAACAGGAAGTGATGTCATAACAGGAAGTGAGTAGTAGGAAAATGCGATTTGGTAGACTCAGAGGACAGACAGACAAGATGGTCGCCCCCATGCAAACCGGAAGTGCCGCCATTTTCCAAGCGGATGGTTGTCATGGTAGCCGGAAGCAGAACCGGAAGTGCCACCATTTTGAATGACGTCATGTCCTGTCGGAAGCAGAACCGGAAATGCCTCCATTTGGCCCGGAACCGGAAATACCGCCATTTTTCTAAGATGGGCCTCAGGTTTCAGTTTCAATTTCCGAAATTATTTAAAATGCCCATAACTCGGTAACCATTGGTCCTAGAGCAAAACGGAGCGATATTTGGCCCCCATGCATGATACCCCACATGCAGTTGGCCCGGTCAAAAATTATTTTGGCCCACAAAAAATAAATTGGCGCAGTTCCAAAATCCGAAATACGCCCACAACTCGGGAACCGTTGGTCCTAGAGCGAAACCGTTCGGGATTTGGCTTCCTTGAGCCGTGCCATACATGTAGCCCACCCCGGAAATCGCGTACCTCGAATTTCAAAAAGTTGGCCCACCCTGATAACTCGAGAACTGTCGGTCTTAGAGCAAAACGGTTCGGGATGTGGGTTCCCCAGGCTGTACCCAACGCTTGATCCTCTCCACAAAAAAGAAAAAAAGACACTTTCCCACCATCCTCCAGATCAACAAAAACGAAAAAAAGGTAGCAAAAGGCATCCTCCTCCATATTGATGATAACCGAAAGTGACGTCCCAACTTTCATCACATGACTGGAAATGATGTCATTACCCCAATTTTGATCACGTGATCGGAAGTATCGTCATAGAAGATAGCAAAAGCTATCTGCTTTCCATATTTATTAATAATGAAATAAGGGTAGTAAATGGCACTTTCCCATCCTCCTCCAGATTGACGAAAAAAACCGGAACTGATGCCCCCACTTTTCATTATAAGACCGGAAGCGCATCATTGCCCCCAATTTGATCATGTGACCGGAAGTGACTTTATAGGAGGAAGCAAACAATACTTTCCGACCATCCTCCAGATCGATGAAAGCCGGAAAACAGATAGTAAAAAGCACTTTTCCACCGTCCTCCAGATTGATGATAAATGGAAGTTACACCCCACTTTTCAACAGATGATCGGAAGTGCATCATTACCCCCACTTTTATCACGTGACCAAAAGTGGGGGTATATATGTAACCGAATATCGCGTTAGTACCCTACTAAGTTAGCCTAATCCCTAGCTGGTTACGTTCCCATTGAGCTAGGAATACTAACTTACTACTATAGCTAGGATGTACTAATAATTGCCATACTTGATATACCATAGTACTGACGTTGACATATTCTGACACTGTATAGTTGTAAGAAGCCCTGGTGCTAATTAAACATGTCCGCAATTTACTAAGCTACGATGTGTTTAGAACTCAGTCAATTGGTCTAGGTAGAATCCACTAGTATGCACGAAGCCAAGCTACATCAAAGATCCAAATAGGGATTGGGCTAACTTGTCTATGCCACAAGTGACGATACGACACCACACACCACCAAATTGAAGCAAGTAATTTTCCTTCCTTTGCTCACGCATGCAAAGATTGTTGCCGCCCACTTTAAAATAATTCAACTTCTCTCTCCATGTCTTCATCTAGCTCAACAACGAGAGTCCAAAGTTAAAACCTCATAGGCCGCCAACAATGCCACATTCACGCTTCAGACGTAGTTTGCAAGGTATCAATGATTCGCTACGTGCATCATAATTGTAGTCAAGTTTAAAGGGATTGATGCACTTGTTTCCAGTAATTGGTTTTAACTTTTGCCCTTCCTTTTTGCTGGAATCTGCACACATAATACGGAGCAGGCAGCGGAGTTCACCGGCCTCACCATCCCGTCGTACAATCCAGAAACCCACCCTATAGTGCCATCTGTTGACGAGATTCTTCTTCAAATTCGGGTTGGGACACTTTTCCAAAGTCTTCGAATGGATGGCGCCACTAATCAAACCTGCAATGCTGCCATCTCTTGATGGACTTGGACTACAAGTTCAAGTTATAACACTTTTTCCAAAGTCTTCCAAGAGATGGTGCCACTTGCCAGACCTGCTTCACAGCTATTTGTATTGTCTTTTGGCGTATTATTGTGTAACCAAAGCGGCAACAAAGTTTTGCCGCGTGGAATGTGCATTGTCGTAGGTTAAGCTAAAAAAAAAATCCTTGTCTACTAAACCAGACAACTTTAAACCAAACGACGATAGGTTGCTAATTTCGAGGCCCACAATGGGCTCCTCGGAAACCCTTGACACAACGTGTCCAAGCTTTGCTTTCCCGCTTGCCTGGCCAGAGGAAAACCGTGCTTTTCTGCTGGATCCCGGGCCATGTTGGATAGTTGGAAATGAGCAAGCTAATTCTGCAACGAAGAGGGCCCTTTCTGGCCCTCTTGGAAGGGATCTCAGCCTTGTTCCCTCAGACGCCATTCCAACTCTGCGTCTGAGGTTACATGCTTTTTGGCAAACCTTGTGGGACAGACAGGATGGTAATAAATTACGAGCTATTCAAGGCACTGTCGACGTCGCCACAGTCGCCGTGAGGAGGTAGTGTTGGCCCACTTGCGCGTTGGTCACACCCAACTTACTTACTGTTTCCTTTTGCGGGGGGTTGACCCACCTGAATGTTATTGGTGTCGACGCCCACTTACAGTCCAGCACTTCCTTGTTGATTGTCGCCATCTTGATGGTGTTCGTCGTCGTTTCCGTCTTCCACATGACATTGGAGGGAGACTTGGTGGGATTCAGCCCCTCAACCCTCGCTCCAGCCTAACGGAGTTTTAGCCTAAAGTTGTCCATACCAATGATGTTCAAATAAGCCAGCCAACGCAGTGGTCCAGTTTCATAAGGATGTTGTTATTGCTCGCCTTGATTCACGGGGCTTGGTGGCTTGAGACTTGATGGCAACTGCCGTAGGTTTTGGGCATGGCAAATTGGGCGAATTTCGGGGGCAATTTCTAGGTTGAGGACCCAAAAGTGATGTTGATCGGTGGGGAGCCGAAATTGGAATGCCAGCACCAAGCCATGGGCGCACGGGCCATCAAGTCACCAAGACCTCCACGCCCTGATACAATGGTGTGGGTTACAAATTGTGCAAAGGGACTGTTGTTACATTGAAGTTGTTACACAAAATGGTTTTAACATGGCCGAATTGTTGGCAATAATGAGTTGGTCTTGCAGTTGGTCTTGCAGTTGATTGTAGTAAGCCCAAAACTTGATCGGTATTGTAGCTACCACTGATCTTGATAATGGCAGCACCACAGGACGGGTGCTGCAGAAGCTGGGGGCGGGGGAAGAATAATCCGCTGACCCCATTCAGCGGTCGTACAAGAAATTTTGACATAAAAAAAAATTGTATGGATTAAACGTGTGACAAGGTGAGAAAACTGGTTGAACTGGAGGTGGTCTGGTGCAGCAACGACAAATTGTTTTAACACAAGTTATATCATAATCGAAAAATGTGATGTAGATATAAATATCAGAATTTACTACAGAGTTAAAAAAAATAAACATGATAAAAGAGATAACCTAAATGATTTACCTAGGGGGCAGCACCAGGTCCTCCAGTCCACAATCATATACACTTTTAAAAAAAATTACATTCCTAGGTTACTAGATTTCACTACGTTTTGATGTGGTGCAAAACAAGAAAAGGGTTCGACTCCGCTAACCAAAGTTTTCTTTTAAAATGCCACGTAGAAATTGGTATAAATTTCATGGACACATTGGCTAAGGGTCAAGTGTGACACAGATAAAAAAAAAAAATTTTAAAAAGTTCACCTCAAGCCCTCGGAAAGTAGCCTCTTATTTGCACCAAACGAGTGTCGTTTAAAGAATTAAATGATTTCATAAAAGCTAAATATTCTTGGTGCCGTTTTGCACGCAAGAAAAAGTTACTTTTCCTCCAACAAAAAAAATTCATAATCCGGTAGTTGTGAAGAAATTCTAAATTTCTCCGGCAAAGTGGTAAACCAAGTTGTTGTTAAACCGTTACAGGAAAAATTTCTGAATGGAAAATATTGGGATGACATAAAAAGATGGCGGCCCTTCAAGAAACCCAAAATTGGCGGCTGGAATGCCGTGAAACGGAGACAATTTTGGGTTTCTGGTCTCAGAAGGGACGTCGAAGGCTGAGACCAAAAGGAAGGGGGAGAAAAAAAAATTTAAATTACAATCTGACGTTAAGCTGTGTACGTTATACTTTAAGTGGAAATAAATTCTAAAAGGATCCTTGACAGATGAACTACAATGCAGTAATAACATAGGATGTAAATAAACTAAAAGTACATTCGATTTAACAACAAAAGTTACCACATTATCAAAGTCTCAAGACGTACTGAATTGCTTGGGTACTGAATCCATAAGCTTTGAAATGGAAAGCTATTATTGAATAGAAAGGGAAAAAAAACTAAGTTTTACAAGTTAGGGGAAAAAAGGATAAAATTTTAGGCATTCCACTGTGCTAAAAATTGGACGAGTTAATCCTGCCAATCAATTTCAGGCAAGGTTTTTGCAAAATGGGACAAAAGGAGTGGAGGGAACACTAAGCGGGGATTCAACAAGGCACCACCAAGTACACTTCTGGTTACTATGGGCCATAGCACCGGGCGTCGCCAGTTCATGCTTAGTTATTGCCCCAGCGACACAATCAGGATCGTAAACGGAAACTATACAGTCGCCTGAATCCTGGCACGGGTCTGGACCGGTTACTCAAGCCTAAGCGGCGAGATCCCTTGACATGCAAAGTTGGTGATACATATTTGACCAAGGCCCGGCCTAAGCAGAAGTGTGGATGATATTGATCCCGAACTGATAGCAGCTTGTTCTCTGCCCGAACCCAAAGAAATAATAGGGGACCTAAGCTAGTGCCAGACTCAAAAAAAGGGTTATTCATTTTAGTAATTGGAAGTAAAATGATGAAATGTTACTGGAACCTAAGCGCCCCGATGATTGTGTGACGCCCTATTAAATGTAAATGGACTCCAAAATGATGAACCTAATTGTTAGTTGCAGGCTCCTGATCTACAACAAGTCATGATAAGGCGCGATTACAAAACCTAACACTTGCCACTCTATTATGTAACGTGGCGATAGCCGAGCCTAATGAAACGATGTACAAATATCACCCGCGATTTAACGCCTAGCCAGTGATTAAATTGTTATCGTAAAACAGTGAATTAATTGGGGCCCGCGATTTGACGCTTTAGTCAGCCACCAAATGATTGATCTAATTAGGCTAATTAACAACAATTGTCCTCTTCCAGCGCGATTTAACGCCGACCTGGAGGGGTTCAAATTTCACTAAATTTTGGCCTTCCAGCAGCTGAACCCATCTGAACATGGCGTTTTTAGAGACTGACAGAGAGGAAGAGTTCCAATTAACTGAATTCTTCTGTACGGCCCTGTAAAACGTAGCACGTTCGTGGATTGACCTGCAATTTTGATTAAGGCTAACCTAAAACTTGTTGTAGGGGAGGTTTGGGAGGATTTTTCTTAGGTGTGTCAGGGGGCTAAAAGCACAATATCAAACACGGCTGATTGTTTTGCCGGAATTGTGCTGCAAATGATGAGGTGCAAATTTTGAGCAAACAAAAATGATGAGTCTGAACGAAAATAATAAAATGAGTATTTTTTTTTTCAAACATTTCT
This sequence comes from Lithobius niger, assembly GCA_023313725.1. Lineage (NCBI taxonomy): Eukaryota > Metazoa > Arthropoda > Chilopoda > Lithobiomorpha > Lithobiidae > Lithobius > Lithobius niger. The sequence goes on along the minus strand of JAHWFP010100268.1, from coordinate 6,728 downwards.
CAACTTATGAACTCACCTTAGTGTTTATACTTATTCATTACAAATGGAAAATAAAGTTGGTCCAGGTCCCACAGTTGGATTTACACGTGACAACAAAAATTCCTACTTGTACACAAAAGACAAACACAAGAAAAATTCCATTATGACAATTCCAAGCAGATTCAAATTAGTCGAATTCACCGGGTATTTCATCCACAACTGGACGTAGGTTATTAATATGCTGAAAACCTTTCTGCAAGAGTCCTGTTGCTTCTTCACGTACTTTGTATACCAGGGGAGAAATTTTTTCAGCAATTACAAACGGTCCGACCCAGCGTGGTTGCAATTTCCGGGCAAAATAACTGGCTTTGTCGGAAAGAAAGTGACTTCGCACCCAGATCTTCGATCCGACTTCAAATTCCATAGGCTTCGGAAAACGTTCATTAAATTTGTCATAAGTGTATTTTCTGTCAGAATGTCTAATACGACGTATACGTGCGATCGCCTTACGTAGATTTGAAGACAAATTTGCTGCCCATAACGCTACAGGTTGGTCAAGTGCCTCCGAAATTGGGGGTTCAATTCCTATGTCGATTTCTCTGCCGAAATTTAGATAGGCAGGAGTATAGCCAGTTCTTGTGTCAATCGACGAGTTTAGGCTCATTACGAACATAGGAATTAACTCATCCCAATCTCGTGGGTGTTCACCGCAAAATTGTGCAATCATGCGTCCTAACTTTTTGCACTGTAATTCTGCGGGTGAATTACTTGACGGGTGATAAAGGGTTGTAACACGTTGTTTGATCCCGAAACGTCGGTACAACTCCCTGGTTACCAGGGACACCATACTCGAGCCGCTGTCGGACGTTATGACGCGCGGTAGCCCGAAGATGGGAAAAACTTGTTTTATCAGTAGGGTTACTAGCGTTTTTGCATCAAATCTCTTGCAAGGGAAAGCTAACAAAAATCCTGAAAAAAGATCAGAAACCACTAGGATGTTCCGGTTTTTTGCTGGAGCTTTTGTCATGGGAAGACCTTGTTTCCAATCAAGATGTAGTGTGTGAAAAGGTTTCATTAGAGGGATGGTCTTCAACCCAGCAACGCATCGTGCGCCGTGGCCTTTATATTGCTGGCACGAACGGCAAGTTTTTACGAAACGTTGCACGAGTTTAGCCATCCTTGGGAAATAGTGGATCTTCTGTATTCTGCCAAGGGTCTTTCGAGCCCCATGATGGCCTCCCGGGAGCGTGCTGTGGTGCAGCTCCAAAACCTGGCGCTGTAAGGAGCGCGGCACAAAATCTTTAGATTGGAACTCTCTTCCGGGTCAACAGCAAGTTCACGGTAAATTATACCATCGTCGTATACACAAGTTTCGGAAAATTTATCGACAAAACGCTGAATTGCAGGCGACGAAGCTTTCCAAGGTTTCCCTTGAAGAGCTAGAGCGAGAGTCTGCATAAACGGATCCTTTGCAGTCTCTTCAGCCAACTTTGGTATTGTCAGTTGTTCAACATCGACACTACAATTGAAGCAATCGTTGTTGAAAAGATACACTGGATCAGCTAGGTTAGGAATTTTACCCTCTATCAAGGGAGGATTAATCCTTTCCTCATCAGGATTTAATTCATTTTCGTACAAGCGGGAGAGGGCGTCGGCGGGTCCGTTGTAAATTCCCTTCTGAAAAACAAGCTTTGCTTCCAGGGTGGAAAGAAACACAAGCCAACGGCCGATGCGACCTCTATTATTCTTTTTGGTGTCCATAAGCAAAAGTGGGTAGTGGTCAGTCACAATCGTAACGCTCTGGGCTTCCACTAGGTGACGCCACTTTTTTAGAGCATGTACTGCCGCAAGAAGTTCTCTCTCGCTCGTCGTGTACCGAGCCTCCGCGTTTGAGAGTTTGCGAGAAGTCATGTCAACGGTAACATAAGAGTCATCTTTATCGGACTTTTGGGCTAAAATCGACCCAATTCCAGAGCCAGATGCGTCACAAAAAATTATCCAAGGCTTAGTTAGATCTGGGTGCGCGAGAATTGGAGCCTTTAACAGAGCACTTTTGATGTCGTTAAAAGCCTCATCTTCTCGACGCCCCCATACAAATTCATGGTCTTTCTTTAAAAGATCGGTAAGAGCCGAGCACCGATCTCCATACCGATAAATGTAACGCCTGAACCAGCCAGAGATGCCCAAAAATTTTCTGACATCCTTCACGTTTCTAGGCGTTGGCCAAGCTTGGACTGTGCGGACCTTCGCTGGGTTCGCTTTAACCCCGTCGTCCGTCACGAGATAACCCAGAACCAAAAGTTCTTCGACGCAAAAGTCTGACTTCTTAAAATTTCCCGCCATGCCTTCGTTAGCCATCATTTTAAACATGGCTTCTAAGCCTAGCAGGTGCTCGTGCCATAATCTGTTGGCCAATCCAACGTCGTCAACGTAGGAACTGCATCCGTATTGACGGATCGGTTCGACCGCGTTGGTCATAGCGCGGCAGAAATTTGCCCCGCTGTTGCGTAAACCGAACATACAGCGACGAACAAGATATTGGCGTTCATGGGTGACAAACGAGGCGATTTTCCCACTTTCCTCGTTCATTGGCACGTGCCAATATCCATCCCGTAGATCAACCGATGAGCGGTATCTGCACTGGTGATACCGCTCAATGAGTGAATCAATGAGCGGCAGCGGAAAATTATCACGCGGACAGTTGGCGTTCAATAATTTGTAGTCGATAACAAGACGTTTTCGTCCATCTTTTTTGGGCGCAAGAAATACTGGGGAACAGTGTTCACTGTGCCCAGGAACTATGATACCCTGTTCAAGCATATTTTTTATATGCTCATCAACATGCTTCCTGCCTAACCAACTTAGAGGGTACGGCTTCAACGCAATTGGAGGGGCCCCACGAGTGTCAATGTGCATTGGGGGGCAGTGCTTGAACAAACCTGTTTTGGTTGAGAAAACATGTCGGTAAGAAAGAATCAAACAAAATAATTCTCCTTTTTGTTCAGCGTCTAACACCACAATGCTATCAACCTTCTCGCGTATCTCCTCCAAGGTAGGGTGAAGCTCGTCATTTGCTAACGTTGTGCCCACTGAGGGTGGTAGGTCGCGAAAAGGATTTCGCCTTAGAGGGTAGGTCCAACCGCGATGGGGTGCCCAATACCAGTAGTTACTTTTAAAGTTTAATACAAGGCCTGACCACGTTAAAAAGTCCGCACCCAAAATAATAGGCTGTATAGCATTTTCCAAAAGAATTAAAGGGTGTACAAATTTTCTAGTTTTAATTTGAAACTCAACATGAAAATAGCCTGGACAGGTCGACCACCTGCCATCGGCTAACCAAACTTTAAATTCACGTCTGTGGTACTTAAACCCCATTGCGGTCAGATCAGATTTTAAACCCAAATGAATGAAACTTAAGGATGACCCCCCATCTACTAAGGCGTCCGCAATTTCATCACCTAACCGAACCGCAACATAACCACAAGGTGCGCTCTGCGGTTCAGCAGGTCCTTTAACCACAACAGGAAGGTCATCATAATTTAATTTTTGTCTATCAGAATTTTTGTTGCTTAATGGAATTGAACGTGGGTCATCTGGTCTTGGTTGGGACCCATACCAATTTTTCCGAATTGAGGACGCACCTTTACCAACCTTTGAAGTGCGCCCTACACGTTTGGGAACTCAGTGGCGTTGGGGTTCAAACCGGGGGTTGCTTGTGGAATCTGACTAAACAAACGGTTATTTCTATTTTCTTGCCACCTAGCTCTTTGTTCAGGGAAAGTTTGCCAACATTTTTCTGCAGTGTGCCCCGTTTTGAAACATGAACTGCAACTGATTACTTGGCGCTGTTTAACCACATTTGGCCGCTGTGTTGCTTCTACGAATTTTGAGTTTATCTGAGCAGCATTTGTTGGTGCTGAAGCGAAAGAACTTACTTCAACTTGTTTTGGGGTTGTTTCGGGCAAATTTGCACTTTGATTTAGGTTAGGCTGTTGCACAGCATGTAATTGTTGGCCTTGCTGATTTTTAAGTTGAAAGGGTTGAGGATTCGAAAACATTTGCTGCTGAGACACATTTTGGGCAACTTGCTGTCTGTAATTTCGATCACCAAGTGTACCAGAATTTAGATTTGCTAATAAGTTTGGCAAGCTTACCCTACTTAACCTAAGAGCGTCTCCAAGAGTCTTAGTTTGTTGGCATTCTGAAGCATCATGCCCTGTGGAGTTATGCAAAGGGCAAAATTTTATTTTTGCATACCCGGTTTGCCAAGTGAGATGCCGGGGCGAAATGGGTTGGTTAGGTGTGCCCTGAACAAACTGTTGACCTGGTGCTCCAACCCCCACAGTATTGACCTGGTTAGCAGCTGAAGTATTTTGGTTGCTAGATAAGTTGGTTTTCGGAACGTCTAGAAACATTTCCATCGAGCTACAATGGTTAAAAAATTCTACGGTGTTATTAAAATTTATATGAGCTACGTAGGGTCTTAAGGCTGGTTTTAAGCCTCGTTTCAAGATTCCAATTTTTGCGGTCGTTGACCAAGTGTCATCCAGCTGTGAAAGAATGGCATGACATCGCGTATAGAAAGAAAGGAAAGATTCATTTTCGGTTTGAACAATTTGACGTAAATCGTCAATTAATCTGTTGTTTTTTGCCTCTGGGTGGAAGTATGACAAAAATTTCCCGCAAAATTCCTCAAAGTGACTAAATGGCTGATTTATTACAAACCAGTCGGCAGCTTCACCCGACAGAGTGTGAGGAACGCAGTTTTTTAAGTAATCAAGATCTGAATAACCTTTCATTAACTTCAAGCGTTTTAATTCCTTAACGTATGTGCATGCCGAAATTGGACTCAAAATACCAGCATAAGTTGGCAATTCTAACGGTTTCAAAGTCAATTCAGGGAGAGTCGGAACTTTAGTCGAATCTGACATAATTGGAGGGGAAAATTCAGTGGTTGACTGCCGTGGTGGGGGGAGGGGTGGAATTTGTTCAACCACTGGCGCAACGAAATAGTTCTGTGGGAGAAACTCCATATTTTGTTTGGGTGCAAAAGTTGGAAGTGCAGAACCCGGCGTTTTCTGAGTTTTTTCACTAACTGCTGTCGGTTGCAACACTAAACTGTCTATCTTATTTTTTAAGTCGTGTATTATTCCGTGACAAGAACACTGTTTACTATTCAAAGAACCAACTGAGCTAGCAGCCGATGTACGCTTTACATTAATGGGTAATTCAGTTTCCTTCCTCTTTGTGGGAACCTTGCAACGTGCACCCCCACTTATAGTTTGGTGAGCAATTGCTAAATTTGGTAACATAAGACTATTTACATCAGTTGGGTTAGAATAATTTACGTTGGCCTGTCTCACATTTACACAACGGGAATTCAATTCTTTTTTTTGCAAGGGGCTTGTAAAATTCAGGTTCGCTCGGAAAAATCTCTTTAGGAATGCACTCACTACTTGAGACAAATCGGGATCGAACTGCATGCTTAAATGGGCGTGCATAACTAATCTTACGTTTATCACATTGCAATAAGCCCATACCTAACGCATTGTAACCAGCTACGGTTTCATCACTAATAACATTTTGACTTGTATTAATCTCAGAGTTGGGTGGAACGACAATTTTAGATTGGCTAGTTACAGGGGGACTAAGGTCATCAGAAACATTTAAAGTATCAAATTCTGAAATGGAACTACTTATATTTACCCATTGCGCACACCTCTGCTTCTGCTCGAGTTCAACCAGTTTGTTCAGGTCAGATTGAGTTTGTCCAGAAAGTTCTTGAACGAAAGGCGGCGGAATTGAGGCCCTTGGACGGATCACGGACTTGGGTTTTGTCATGACATCATCCATCCTTGGTTCCAACATCAGGTTCGGTTCCGGGGATCTTGGACTGGTTGGACTCTCTTCCATAACCCTTCCTGGTCCCGACGAGTACAAAGGTGGGGTTTCTTCTGGAAGGGTTCGGAGGCTCTGAATGTCCAAGGAGTGGTCCCAAAAATTTTCGGTGGGCAAATGTCTTCTCAGCTTCTTGTAAATATCCCTTGTGACTTGATTCAACGATCGGCGTTTCAAACTGTAATTTGCTTGACAGGAGTGGAAAATGCGGAAATGATTCTATTGCCGAAATATTTACGTCATGAGGGCTGGATAGACGTTCAATGTTTTGGCTAAATTGGGTGGGCTTTACCCTGGTGGTACGTTTTGATATTTCTAAAAATTTTCGTCGTGCCGAAATCGAACGTGCTGAAGTTTGAATATTTTGGACAGTTGCTTTTTCAGGAGTCTCTTCATACCCATGTTTGGTAGAATCGCCTACGGAAAATTGATCCGGTGGACTGGAACTTGAATGAAGTCGCCTCAGCTGCTGGTTTAGTGATGCTTCCAATTCGTCATGCCGCCTTACATTTTTCTGGGTCAAAGTCGATCGTTGAGATTCGTCGGAATGGACTGTCAGCCTATCGCTTTTAGCAGAAACTGGATCAGCTCTTGCCTGTCGTTGATAAGTTCTTCTAAAATTGTAGCGTTGTTCTTCGTCCATTTTTTTTTTATGATTGATAGTCAAAAGCAGGTAAAAGTTCGTGACCCCGTTTAAATTTCGGAATCGTTTCGTCCGGCCTTATGCACCAGAATCTGGAGGGAGACTTGGTGGGATTCAGCCCCTCAACCCTCGCTCCAGCCTAACGGAGTTTTAGCCTAAAATTGTCCATACCAATGATGTTCAAATAAGCCAGCCAACGCAGTGGTCC
>JAHWFP010100254.1:1311-14263 GCA_023313725.1 Lithobius niger | reverse complement strand
AAAAATGAATTTTTAATCATCTTTAGGGTAAAAATAATTTCTTGGAGCGATGCACTGGTCGAACTCTCCTTAGGTTTAACGAATTCCGTTTATCCCTAATATTCATATCTGACCAGGGAGGGGCTAACACGACTATCCATAAATGGCAGCTGTCGGATTGAAGCCAGATCTCAGTCCAACAATGCATTCGCGAAAAGGTGACCGTGGAAAACCACTTGTGCTAAATTTTCGCAACAAATTTGTCCCTTTCTGGCCTGAGACAAATTTAGCTGTTGAAAACGATGGTATTCCGGATATATCATTTTTTTTTTCATTTTGTTTTACTACGTTAATGTTGCCTTTGTGCCAGCTTATCCTATCAACATGAAAAATCTAAACCTTGGACGGTTCTAAACTACTCCCAAAAATCTACATTATTGCCAGATCCAGTGAGCTTAATAATAGTAATATAATAAACTAACAATAACACGTTTACCACAGAGTGGAAGGGCGGCTGAAGGGGTGTGAGACCACTTACTCTGCTCCTGCAATAGAAGAAAGGAGTAAAGAAATAGGGTTACTGGGAAGAAGGTAGAGGGTGCTTCAGAAATTTGTGTAAAGCTGCGTTTACAATATAAAATCTTGTGCGTGAGCGTGGCGCTCGACGCTCGATGCGTACGCCAGTTCATGAACAAAGCAGTGCGCGCGGACAATCGGCTTGGCCCGCTCGTGGTATCGTCACTCTAAAGCAAACGCTCTTTCATTTACAAATCAAACGTGTGAGCAGGCGCGTGAGCTTGATAATGCTGACCGATACTCCGTTTCAACTATGCTGTTTCACAACTTCCTCCTTCTATAGCACCAAGATTCGATGCTATACCGGTCAAGGTCACTGTAATTAAGATATCTGGCCGTTTATTTTCAGCATTCAAACTTTTAGCACACCACGTTTTCCTTTCTTGTGGCGCCGATCGGCGCCGATGGAATCCGTTGATGCCGCCATTTTTTTTATCCCAGCATGCAACAACTAAGCGTGCGAGCGTCGCTTGGCGCTCACCGATCTAGGTTCAGTAGATATTCGCGTGACGCTTGAAAATAGCAAAACGCGCACGTTGGCCCACCTGCTCTACAATTGTAAATGATCACACTTAAGCGTTGAGCATGGGAAAAACTCTAGTTTCACCGCACGCGTCGAAATCAATATTATAAATGCACCCTTATGATTTCCTGAGGTAGTTTCGAGTGGAAACCAGAAATAGTTGGTGCCCCAACAGTGTCGCTTCTCAGAGCGTCCCAAATGGAAACGACGCGAACGGAGAAAAAATTTCTGCGCCAATCCATGTCGGAGGTAGGAAACACAAGTTTCCAGTCATGGCCACGTGTATTACTAGCCCGGGGAGCTAGATCAAAAAATGGTAGATCAGCCCTGATAGGCCCGCGGGGAGTCCTGCAGACGAGGATGAGATCGAACATCAATCTACAAAATTCCAGGAGTTCAAGGCCGGATTTTTTCAACCGTTCTCCATAACTGAGCTCCATAAATCCCTTGCAAGTTCTTCGTAAACCGATGCTGAACTAATAGAAAGAATTTTCTGTTATCCAAAAAATTTCACTAATTGCAAAAAAATATTCTAACTGTTATTGCCGCTTCGGAGTTTAACACAAGATAATTTTCACGACGCACATTGCTAAATCAAAATGCTCTATTTTGTTGACCTTGGTATTCTACTCGATGCCATTCGATGGATGTAACACTGTATGCCTCTGTGAATGTTCAGAAGGTCCTGTGGAGCAGTGACAAAATTCTGTCGTGCCGTGGAAAGGTTTCCTCTTTTTTTTTTGGAAAATCGTATAAAGCAACATACCGCCTGCCTTATAACCTTCCGCCTGCCTCACAACACCCACGCGACGATCACATCCGCGTATTTACCACAGCTAAGATCAACTGAGACGGTAGCTTCGTTCTGCAGTTCAACATAGCTACTGTCTCAATTGGCATTGCACCTAATAGTCCAGCCAGCGTGAACCCATTGATTTTGTAGTCACAAACCAGAATGATTCTCTATTTTAAAATCACAATTTATAATTTTCTAGGCTAGTGTCTTATAATTTTGCTTCGGCGATCTATTGGAATAATTAATTTTAATTTTTACCGCGTTAGTGTATTAGATTTTAGATCTCATGGTAATTAATAGAAAATTAGTAGATGTACACACAGAGATGAATCGTCATGATTATTGTACGCGCGCAATGCATGATTTAGTGACGGGTCGTTAGTAAATAAAGTTCAATTATATTCAACAGAGAATCTCCTAGATGCCATATTTAAAAAAAAGATTTTTAGCAAGGGAAAGACTAACGGTAAGGTAATAGAACTTTGGGGCCGTACTTGATGTGGAGGATCGATATAAATGGCGCTGGGAGGTGTATCCCTTTAATCCCAAATTACGATTTTGTTTATGATGTTGTCAATGATTTTGTACTTCTTTATTGACGATTTTGTTGCTAATGTTATAGGTATTTTCACTGTCGTTTTCTATTGAAGTTCCTAATCCAGCTGGACCGTGTTCTTTAAATAAAAGCCTAACCTGTAAGCTATAATTTCAGTTGATGACTATAAAAGTAGGCGGCACTGTTGGTGTGAATCACAGGTCAAAAACTCACGCACATTAGGCGAATTTCATTTGCATTCGTATTTGATCAGAGTAGGCTATTTAACACGGAACTTGAGAAATATTCCTATGTTTTGCGCTATTACATTCTGTTTCTCAGTAAACTTTAATAGGCGAATTCTTTAAACCATTAATCTTTTCTTTGTTCCAGATTATCCTCTCGATAAACTTTCTGAACTATATCCCCGGAGTTAGTACTTTGCCCAATAAATGCCAACTGAATGCTGATAAAAATCGAATTTGTTATGATTCCCAAAAATGACACAAACTTTGAAGAAGAAAAAGGTTTGTCGCCATTCAGTGCTTTGGAGCATAACACCGTGATTTGCAAAATAATTTTCATGTCGTCATTTCCAGCAGGAAATTGCCGGCTGGTTGTTGAACATCTGGCATGCCGTTGATGGTTGTGGCATTAGGCGACATCTGCTATTGTGGCTTGTCCCACTGCAAATCTCATAACCGTTCTTGTTTTCTTTCTTTGCAGCGGTCTCCGTATCGGTCAGCGCCTGGACTTTAGTGGCCATCTCGGTGGAACGCTACTTCGCCATTTGCCAGCCTCTGCGTTCCAGACGGTGGCAAACATTGCGCCATGCCTACAAGATGATTGCAGTTGTCTGGCTTGGATCGCTAGCGTGTATGCTGCCCATCGCTGTGCTTAGCGAATTGCAACTTATAAGAGGAACAGGTATGAGTACTGATTAGCTCAAAGGAATTCCCACAGAATAATAAAAAAAAGGGGAAGGATGGCGACAAAAAACGGTGTAGACTTAAAATCATGCCTTAGGTTGAATTTGTACAACTCATTAATAATAAAACATGTGACCTGCATGCTCTAGGTGTCAATTTAAAATGTCAAGTCGTTTTGTTGAAGCTTCATTAATTTAATTTCCCTGATTAATGATTAAACCTAATGACGGTATGATTTCTCCGAATAATGATTAAACCTATCTCGGTATGAGTTCCCTGAATAATTTCCATGAATAATGATTAAACCAAATATCGGTATGATTTCCCTGAATAATTTCCATGAATAATGAATGATTAAACCAAATGTCGGTATGATTTCCCTGAATAATTTCCATGAGTAATGATTAAACCAAATGTCGGTATGATTTCACTGAATAATTTCCATGAATAATGATCAAACCAAATGTCGGTAGGATTTCCCTGAATAATTTCCATGAAATAATGCTTAAAACTAATGTCGGTATGATTTCCCTGAATTATGATTAAAGATAATGGCTGTATGACTTCCTTTAGATTTCCGTGTACATTGATGAAACCTCATGTCGGTATGAATTCTTTGAATAATAATCCCCGAACAATGATTAAACCTAAAGTCGGTAGATTTCCCAAATAATTTTCCTGAAGTAAACCTAATGTAAGTATGATTTCCCTGAATAACTTCCCTAAATAATGATTAAACCGTGTGATGTATGATTAATACTGCTATCTGAGAGTCAAAATCGCCGAAACCTCCTAGCAAATTTTACTTATTTACTGATTTTAGAACTTAAATTCCAAAATAAGATGGAAAGCACGCGTGGAAAATTTGATATCAATCGAACATCAGTTATCGTGGATACAGACGGACGGTAAAAAGCGTCTACGCTTTGAGTTGAAAATTAATTTGTGAGAGAACGAAGTAAGGGTAGAAAAGTGCCTTTTGACTATAGGCAAGAATTCACAAGACCTTGCGAGTTCAAGCTTAGTCAGACGGCATCTTTCTACCCTTACTCCTCTGCTCTGTGCAACACAATATTAAAAAAAGGAAAATACCTAAATATTTTAACCGTGATTTAAACAAAGGTGGAGGTATAAATGTCATGTGTATAACAATTTAATAAATAATTCGGCTTTTGCATGAAAGCTCTAGTAAAATCCTTTTCTAAAAAAAAAATGTCTGGAGCCTTAAACCAAAATTTTGAATGTCGAACACAATTTAATTATCTTTCGTTTGGTCCTACTCCCATCTTTGTAGGTGCTTTGGTTCCAGAGGAGTGGAGGTACAAACACACAAACAAACACACACGTACGTCATACGTCCTTAATGGCTTAGAACTTTGGAGCTACGACGTCTGAAGGCCGACTTCATACTTCCTTAAAAATTCCGAATGGTTTTTCTGTCGGTTGATTTACCGTTTTTCGACTTAAGTGTGGCTTGGACCAGGGGACACGGCTTTACATTAGTAGTCCTCGAACTAGGCTACCTATTGGTGGGAAAAAAATATTCTGTCAGGGTTGTCTTAGCTTGGAATTCCTTGACTGACCAGACTGTGTCATCACCATCTTCTGCTGTCTTCAAGAGTAATTTGGGACTTTCTGACTTCACTTCGTTTCTAAAGATGCCCTAAGACTGCACTCTATAGCGCCCAACGGTCCTTTTATTGTTTAACTTCAAACTTTTGAAATTCGTGGAATTGCCTAAGTTGTATCCTTTGTGCCGTCTGTTTCCAAATCACCTTCAACTTGATGATTAAACCTGTTATTATTGACCAAAACCAAAACCAAAACTGGTAGAAAAACCCGCCAAGTTTCCAAAAACTATCGGCCTTTGAAGATAGTGATATCATTCAACCAGGGAAAGGCCGCCAAGGTCAATCCTATTAGCCAATTTAATCACACCCAATAATACTTTGGACGTTAAATGAAAACTTGAAGATTGCTACGGGGAGCATTTAACTTTCGAACTATTATTCGGTGCGATTAATTTGGCTAATAGGATTGACCTTGGCGGCCTTTCCCTGGTGGGATGATATCACTACCTTCAAAGGCCGATCGTTTTTGGAAACTTGGCGGGTTTTTCTACCAGTCTTGGTTTTGGGTGGGTTATTAAAACTGCGGCAAGGTTCGGGGTGGGGGATAAAATACAGTGATTAAGTTCTAATTGTTTTTCTTTGGTTTTGGGTGGGTTATTAAAACTGCGGCAAGGTTGGGAGTGGGGGATAAAATGCAGTGATTAAGTTCTAATTGTTTATCCTTGAGTGCAATTGTGCAATCCCCGTGAGAACAATATTCCAGGAACTAATTGTTTTGGTTCAGACATAGCTGCGAGGTAATGTTTTCATAAACGCAAAATTGCTTTCTGTCAATGAAGGCGTGTAATTCGCATTATTAGTGAACTGTTCGCCCAAATTGGATTTGTCGCTAAACAGATTAGTGTTCAGCGAGAAGAATAACAAGAGAAAGAGGTTGTAGCGACAGCCCCGAGGCATTATCACTACGCGACCTGACGTTCCAATGTCGTCGTTATTTCCGAAAACGCCATTAAACAACTCCACTCCGCCAGATTCTGTCAGAGCAAACGCTCCCGTTGACACGTTGTTGCTGCGTGAGGTACACGCCAGTCATTATTTGAACTGGAAAGAAGCCAAAAACAATCTATATAGCAGTGCAAACCCGTAAGTGCAAATTCACCGCTTTACCACAAGTGCAAAATCATTATGAACGGAGTTAAGTTAACGAGAAAAGAATTGAAATAGCACAATAAAAAACGTCTGGTGAAAACAATTTTCCGTTTGGCTCAAGAGGGCAATGACAGCCGTTTCAAACAAGACGCAGGTCACAATATAAGCCTGGAGAATGCAATTCGTAATTTCACGAAAACATGAAGGCTGTGTAGCAATTTTGGCAAAGCTCCAAGCCACAGCTGCTGCACCAGCTCTCCATGGCAGCACAATATGGAACTACAAATCTTTCCTAAGTAAACCCAAAGCAACGAAGGCGACTTAGCCCACGGTTTTTTCCTCCCCCTTTTCTTCATTTTCTTGACGTCAAGTCAGACCAGACCTCTTTGCGCAACTTTGTTTCCCCTTGTTGCGACCAGCAGCCAAATTTAATGGTCTCTTTCGTTTATGGCAACGCAAGTGCTCTTAAAGATTGTAGTTAAGCTGTTATTTCAGATTTTAAATGTTTTTCGTATTTTTCTTGAGATGATGCATAAATCAAATAAAATGGCTTGAATTGCAACGTGATTAGCTAAAGCGACTTGATGAAGCATCACAAAATTAATATACGTGACTTGAATAATTAATTGGTCGTATTTCTCCCAGCGAAATGAAATTACCAAGACGCAAAACGTAATAATTCGTTTTAAACTTTCACTGAAAATAAGTAAAGTTTAGTAGATGGTACAAGATAAAAATATAGCCAATGAATGGGATATACCTCCCAGCGCCATTTTTCTCGATCCACCACATCAAGTACGGCCCCAAAGGTCTATTTACTTACCGTTAGTCTTTCCCTTGCTAAAAATCCGTTTTAAAATGTGGCGTCTACGAGATTTTCTGTTGAATATTGCTAACTTTGTTTACGTTCGGCCCGAACATAAATGATGCATCGTGTGCTTACAATAACTATGACGTTTCATCTCTGTGTGTGCATGTACTAATTTTCTAATAATTACCATGAGATCAAAAATCTAAAAGACTAATGCGGTAAAAATTAAAATTAATTATTCCAATAGATCGCCAAAGCAAAATTATAACATACTAGTCTAGAAAATTATAAATTGTGATTTTAAAATGCAAAAATAATTCCGGTTTTTGACGACACAATAAATTCGTTCACGCTATCTGGACTATAGGTGCAATGCTACGTTTTTCGCTGCGAGGAACAAAGCTACTGTCTCAGTTGACCTTCGCTAGGGTAAATACGCGGATGTGGTCGTCACATAGCTGTTATAAGGCAGGCGGAAGGTTATAAGGCAGGCCGGATGTTGCTTTAATGCACAAGTAAAACAATAAAACACGACGTTTCGGGATATTGGCACCCCGTTATCAAGTGTGGATATCAGCTCAGAGGCATCGTATAAAAATAAAAGAACAAATAAGAATCATGTTATGGCAGTCGTTGTTAATTTATTGGAGCGAAGCTCCGCTATAATCACACTCCAATGTAATCGTAGACCGTGCATTACGCAAAAACCACAAGTACTATCCAAACCAAACTTTGCGTGGGAGTCCGGACAAGGTTTAAGAAAAAAAAAAACAGAATTGGACACGGGGCTGAGGAGCCATCACGGTGACAAAATGGGCCAATAGCCTAGAGCCAAAATCCAAACAACAACGAGACAGCGATCCGTTTCTAATTGATAAAGGCATCCAATTGTTAAAAGATTGAATGTTGATGATAAAGAGGCGGCGTAAGGCTTCGGGCCATGGCCTTGAATAAAATTATCATTTCAGCCTCACTAGCAGACACGTGTCTGTTAACTAACTGTAAGCAACTAAAAGCATATTTTGTAAGGCTGGGCTGATCCCGATTACCGATTCAAAACCCTCACGTAATTCCTTACCGATATTTGTAATATGGGTAGAAATCGGAAACGGTAAATGAAATCCAGATAGATCGGTAATACATCAAATTAAAGATATTTTCACTTCTCGTCGACCGATTTTGACGTTTGAATACACCATTTTGAAGGTTTTTTTCACCAGCTTTCCAAAAGTCCAAAACCACAAGCATCTTTCTCTTATTGTGTAGAAATTACAAGGCAAATATTAAAATTTTACTGGGGGATTTGGCCCAGCTACCCTGGCAGCCTTTTCCTGGTGGAATGTTATCACTACTTTCAAAGGCCGACCCGTTTTGAAAGGCGCTCCATTATGTCGACAGTGAAAGTGACGACCGCCCTAGTTTTATAATAATTTATTTTATTAGGAGTGTCTGCCATAACATGATTCTTATTTATTCTTTTATTTTTAACGAAGTCTTTGAGCTGATAGCGACACATGATAACGGGGGCAAATATCTCCGAAACGTCGCGTTGTATTGTTTTACTTGTCCATTAATTGGATACATTTTTATCTCAACATCTTCCAGTGCTGGTTTGACGTACAGTAGATGGTTTGACGTTTTCGTACTAATCAGATACACGTAATACTAACGATAACTTGAAAATACAAACCAGTTTGGCCCACAACGTGTGATCTCGTCTTATCATTCTTCTTCCTAAAGTCAAACAGGCATGACGCAAAAATTAGGATTAAGCAATGAGTTATGACCCTGTAATTTGGTGTGCGGATAACTACCATGGTTTATAAAAAAAATCACCGTTATGATTAATGAAGTCTGGCAGTGCAACTTTGGGATGGGGCTTATCATTAAAGTGATCTGTTGTCTACTAAGTAGGCTCACCTGAAATGAGAGGATCTTGGAAAGTTTCAACGAAAAGTTTGTCTCCTGAAACTTAATCCACACGCCACACAAAAAATGTAAAAAGAAGCCTGTTTAATATCAGTAAAACTACTAGCGAAGTGCCGAAGTCGTAAGCAATACATAACGATAAAATTTCCCCAACTCGCAAATCAGTTGTTCATAGCTGAGCAATAATGACAGAAGCAAACGAATAGAAGATGTTTTGGGTTACTCAGTGATACTAAAATCGTTATTGCCGACAAGGCAAGATAACAATACGGCCACCCGACAATGAGCGAGATCTTGGAGAGGGTGAACGAAAGGTGTGTCGTCTGCAACGTAACCACATTCCAAAAACAGATGTAAACGTAGACCTATTATACCACGCGCCATGACTGTTTGCTGTGACGTGCATATCACGTGATTGGGCTAGTCCAATCAGACGGCCAAACAGCCGTTGTTCTCGTTCGTCATTGGCTAACTCATGGTGACGTCACGGCAAACAGCCATTGCGCATGGTTTAGCGGTATCATAAACAATGATCAACGAAAAAATTTTCTAAGCACGTGTAAAATTGTTCCTAGCAGAGGGATAATGAGAGACAGAAAAGAGCGAATAATAATTTTCTTTTATTCATTGTTAAACGGATTGCTAAACTAGTGACAATTATGACAACAAAGATGGATGACGGATTTTCGACTTGTGTTTTTGCTTTTTACAATTCACAGTGCGAAAATGTGATTAAAAACTCACCATTCTTCACCAAATAATTTACCTTTCATGAAGAAATATGATGTCGTTATTTTGTCTTATCACGATTAAAAAAAAATGCTTAAATTGGTTGCTAGAATGAATGCAAATTGTTTTTGGTTACCATCGAGCACGAATTATAACGAATCAGTAATGATCAAAAATAAGGTGGTGTGTGATCGCCGTAGAACCTTCAGTTTTAGTACCTGAGTAATGAAGGTATTCTTGGTGATACTTTTGCAGTGTTTCATCTTGCGCGGTGCAAGAATTTCACCTCTATAACACCGCAATATGAACGCCACGTGTCTCCCTAGTAATACTTCGCTATTCCCCTATTACTACAAAATTTATCGCAAATTTTCGGAATTAAATGAAAACTTGACAATAATTTATGAAACTTGAAAACATGAAGATGGTAATACCAAGGGTAATTTATCAAGATATGGTATTATTTATCGCCTTAGTCCCTCCGTCTTACATTTACCCCGAGGTATAAAACAGTGACATTTGCCGCCATGTTGGCATCAGCTTGGCACCAGTATGGGTTTTAGAGGGCATAACTACAAGGTGCACCACATAAAAATGGAGGAAAAAACAACGGAAGAGCGGATTTCTTAGGCTTAAAATAACGTTGTTTTCTCCAACAACAAAAATCGTGCGTTTTAGGTGTAAGAAATCACTCTTCACAGCATCGGCTTCAGTACGACGCTCTTCTGTTTCTCTCTGCAGTGCCCCTTGCAGCTAACCCATTAAGGCTCCAGCATAGAGTTATATACAATAATACTACGTCGTGTCACTGCTCTATTGATTAGAATAGGATAGAATAGTACAATATAGAATAGAAAAAGTAAGTACCAGTCCTGCTGGACATCTTTGCATCTAACCAACCCAACCCCCTGGCTCCAATGGAAAAAGAAAAAAAAAGGTTTCATATTGAGACTTACAGAAGTTCGCTGAAGGGAAGTGGACCTGCAGCTTGTGGGGGAAAAAATGATGACGTGTGTTTAAATGGGAGTGAGATCCTTGCAAATTTTACCCGTGGTGTTCCCACTGTAGCAAGAAAAAACAATTGTTTCAGACGGATATGACGGTTGCAATGTTAATAATACCCTTTGCAAATACCAGTCGAGCGTCTGAAAAGCTGAGCTACTTTAAGCATGGGAGGGTCCTGGAGGATCCATGCTGCAACTATCTCTTCGTATTCCATACCTTGCCATGAGGTCATGGGGGAGAGAAGCAGCGGATTTCGTTTCCCGGCTCCTGGCCGTTGATTTAATATCGGGGCCATCTTAGCAAAGCAACACTAAAAGGCGTCCACGCTCCAGCCCGCGTGTGAACTACATTGAGCCAGGAAGCGAGACGCAAATTTCTACCCCAATCGCCATTGGCTTGAATAAGCTCCCTCCTTCCCAGTACCGGGACCGTTCAGGGCTGTTGCAGGAGGAGTTGCCATACGCCTAGGTTAGTCGCAATCCGAGTAATATTTTTAACACTTATTTACTGAGTTAAAACGTATACAACGTATTTTTAACGGGTGTTATCCCGCAAAATAGTTACCGTCATCCCATAATTGACTGCTAGGAGTAGCGACTCAGATGGAACATGCGATAATATTATGATGGACACAAGTGTCTGCTAATGCAGGTTTGTTTATCACTCTACTTTAGGTAAACATCAGTTATACAAGAGCAATCGTCAATTAAAGCTTTAATTACCAAATACGACTTTTACTGCATATAGGGAAAAACCTAATGTGCCAACACAGAAATGGTAAACAACCCAGTTGTCAAGGAGTGCACTCAGAATGTAGAATTAAAGAATTTATTGATTATATATAAACCAATGTTCGACGATGTCAGAAGCTTCCCTCCCCACCTTTAATTTGTATCCAATAAAACGAATTTGCAGACTTGGTTACAGTCACATGAAAACAAGACCTTTTCCGATCTTTTTAAAATTTCGTATTAGTGGATAAGCTTTTTAGCCCAAAATTCGCTGAGTGGGGGGAAGGGGAACCTATAATCCATGAAACCTTGGCACAAAGCTTTTAAGACTGTGCAGCGAATAGTGCTGTAATACTGTAATACTGCGAATATTGTAATACTGCTCATTCGTAACGAACACTATTGGCTCTTGGCAAATAGTTGTTAGTGTGCTTTTAGGCCTATATTCTTCAGAATGATTTGATGCAATTTGCAGTAACAAACTGAGAACTGCAGTGTAAAAGGGGAGGGGGAGGAGGTTATATGCTGTTCAAATAAAGCTCAAAAACTCAAGTCAACCTTTTCTACTTCTGGACGCTATTCTTCTTGATTTGATATCTTATTACCATTTTACAATTATCTTTTATTATAATATTAGTGTTTTGTGGTACTATTATAATACATTGCAGTTATTGCAGTCAGGCACCTTGATGTTACATTTATCATCCAATGCGTACGCAATAACGAATTATAAGCTGGCAAAAAACTCAGTCCTTACGTGCTGAAGCTAATGTTAAAACTTTTTAATAATAGACTAAAAATTTCGCCTTGGATTTTTTTCAAGTGAAAAAACAGCACCTAACAATCGTGTATTCCAACCCTTTTTTTGAAGAAGTCAATGCTACTATTGCTTTAGATAATAAACTGAACCCATTCTGTCTTGCTGGGGGTCTGTTGGGAATGTGTTTATCAGAAGTTTTTTTAGCAAACAAAATGCATGTTCCAATTTTTTTCTATAAAAACGTTGTAATCTTTCATTTTGATGGTGGCGATTGAATGAGCGATTGTAACTTGCCTTTTCTTTTCCTGAAATTTACGTTGTAGCAAATTTTCACGTACTTTGTTTAATTTTAGCTTTCTTATACTGAAAGCAATCCAGGTTTGAAATTTTACATCTATAATTAGTTTTCGAGGCAAGATATAGCCTACTACTGAACAACGAATATTAAACGCGTCATTGACATGCAAGTTTTGAAGCCGTGTTTTCACCTGCAATCAGGCTTGCATTGTTCGGTTCTTGGCATTGTTGTGTATTCACTTGCGTCATTCTAATCATGTGAAAGAAGTGCATGAATGCTATCATGATAATGATGCGTCATCACCCAGTTTCGACGATCTCAGTACTATAGAACAATGCTTTTAACAATGCAGCAAGCTTAACATCTTCATCCCAGGCCGGAGAAATGAGATCGACAAAGAACCAGCGTGCGCACAACAAAGAACGAATCGTGCTGACGTTGCTTTGCTCAGAAAGCTTGACAATGCGACTGTGCGTGAGTAGTGTATGGTACTAATTTTGAGGGTTAGTATAGGTTTGTAGTACGGTTCCTAACAGAAACAATGCTAAACTTCGGTGTACAAACCTCTTCCGTAACTAATTCAGTGCTATTTGAGATTTCAGTCTGTAACAGTTCCAATGCAATTCGTGTT
>JAHWFP010100239.1:0-27415 GCA_023313725.1 Lithobius niger | reverse complement strand
GTTAATCCTCTTTTCACGATTTCTTTAGCCAGAGTGAAATGAGTCTGTCGGCTTTCACATGATAAATTGCTAATTTAGTTTTGGCCTTGTTTAATGCTATTTGGTAATTTACTTCTCCCAGCTTTTTTACTATCGTAAATGGCCCTTTCCAAAATACCTCAAGTTTGTGTTTCCTGTCAGTTTTGAGTACTAATACCTCATCTCCCTCCTTATACTGCCTATCACGGGCCCCTTTATCATAATACTTTTTTTTGCTTTGGTTTGAGCTTTAAGTGTTGCCACTTCTGCTAATGCCCTACTGTTTTGAAACCTATTTAGCAAGTTATACACATGTTCAACTACTGTAACATTTACAATTTACATCTTCATCCTCCCACCTATCTTTAAGTAACTGCAATGGTCCCCTAATGTTGCTACCATACACTAGTTCCGACGGTGTGAAATTTGTGGTTTCATGCACTGAACTACGGATAGCAAAGCATACTGCTGGCAAACACTGGTCCCAATCATTTGGATTTTCCAAACACAAAGCCCTTAAAGCCCTTGTCTTTTAAATTCCTGTGAACTCGTTCTACAGAGTTTGACTGAGGCCTATGAGGAGAACTATGCACAATCTCAATCCCACATTTCTCTAGAAAATAAGTTGTCAGTTGTGAAACAAAAATGCTGCCTTGGTCCGACTGGATCGTTACCGGAAAGCTTATTCGACAAAAAACTTTTAAAAGTTCATCGACAATTGTTTCAGAGTTAGCTACCTTTAACGCTACTGCTTCTGGAAATTTTGTCGCGGGGCATAACATTGTTAGAATATACCTGAACCCTTGCTGTGTTGGTTTCATTGGTCCTACCACATGAATTATTAAGCGTTTGAACGGTGTACTTATTATGGGAACCTTTACCAATGGCACTTCAGTTACAACACGAGTTTTGCCTATGCGCTGACACGTATCACATTGTTTGACCACCTGTTCAACTTGTTTACACATCCCAGGCCAGTAAAACTGCTGCTGAATTCTTGCCAAAGTTGTCTTTTTTACCTAGGTGTCCCGACCACCCATTTGAATGAGCTACATCAATTATCTGATTTCTGTACTTAAGTGGTATAACCATCTGTTCAAAAACACAGTCCGTATTGCGCTGTTCCCACTGTCTGTACAATATTCCCTTCTTTTTAAAAAAGTCTGTTGAAGGATTTTTACTCCCCAGAACTGCCTTCCAACATCCTTCTAAGCTCTCGTCAATTTTCTGAGCTTCAATTAACTCCACTGTGGATGTCCTAACTAAACTGGTATAATCTGCAGTCAAGGGTGATAGCACACTGCTAATCTTAGCTGCACCAACTACATTTACTTTGGCTTTGGCCCCTGGCGTATTTAATTCTGGATCCTTACCAACAGATTTTAATTTAACGTTAACTTCAGAAGAATCTGCTAGCCTACTACTACTTTCCTGCGTCCCCCTAGCTACATTTTCAAGCTCATCACGTTTTATACCTTCCATTTTACCCTCTTCCCTCAGTCTCTCTTCATGAAGTTGTTTGGCCTGTGCCCTAGTAATAACATTTACACAATTCTGACTGCTCCTCATCATGCTTGTTCGGAATGCCATGAATTGTTTTTTTTAGTCAAAATTGCCTGGAAAATACGGTGAAACTGCTGCAACTGCTGCCCTAACTTTTACTTTACCACTTGGGGATCCTATCTCCATAACTGCTACTGGTAATTCTGCTGGAGTGGGGAATAATACTGGACTCAACTGAATGAATTCCCCTGTTAGATTTTCTGGATCTACCAATTTGCTAGCAAAAACATTTAGTGTTGCCCCAGTGTTGCGCAAAACTCCTAACCGTTTACCTTCCAAATCATAACCTGCTATTATGTTATGGTCCAAAGAAAATGTATGTTTACCACGGGTCATGCATAAATTTACTAAAGCTGTATTACGTTTACTTGGGCAATTTTTGACCAGATGAGAAAAATCACCACACTCAAAGCACGATCGTTTAGCCTCAAACTGCTTAGAATTACCATTTGTATTTCTAAAACCATGTTGACCTCCATCCCCATTTATACTTTGCCCATTACTTGAAGCATTTGCATTTTTAACATTCTGCTGTCCATTCCCATTCTTTTCCACATTCCCATTACCACTATTAGCCCCATGGCAGAATCAGCGCGACGCGCGTCGCAGACAGTTAAAGGCTGCTGCAGAAAAATTTTGGCCAAGTTTCTACCGTTTTGTCAATTTTTGACCGATTTTGACATTCCAATACACCATTTTATTCGTCTCGACGAGACCTTTCCATTGGTAGAGTAGCCAGATCAATAGGATAAAGCACTGAAAAGTTATTCCACAAAAACCAATAAACATGTGGGTAACCATAATGATAAAAAACAGATTAGCTGCAGACAAATTTTTTTTCCGATAATTGGTGTCGCAGACAGTTGCAGAAAGTTCTGCCTCTGGGACTATTAGCATTATTTGCCTGCCCATCGCCCACTGTTCCATTGTTTGACCTTGGATTTGTGTTACTGTTACCACTATTACCATTATTGCCCTTGTAATAGTTACATTTCCTATAGTAAGGCCTATTTCCATTTCCCTTGGAATTTTGGTCACTATTACCTTCACTACTATGGTTATTTTGGGTACCACTCTGACGCCTAGCCATCGTTTCTTCAGCTAAAGTAGCAACCTGCACTAGATTTTCTAAATCCCCTTTATCCACTAACCACAGTTTTAACTCATTTGTTACTTTATCTAAAAACTGTTCAATTAGCATAAGCTGAACCAACTTATTGAAATCCGTACCACACTTTGCTGTTCTAATCCACTCTGATAATATGTTTGGATCATGTATGCAAAATCACTATATGATTGCTTATGAGTTTACTTGCATTTCGAAATTTGGTATGAAGAAACTCAGATGTAAGCTGAAACCTTTGTAAGAGTTGCTGTTTCACCTTATCAAAATCATTAAGGTCTACATTTGGTAGCCTAGTTACAACTTCTCTAGTTGTGCCACTTAGTAAAGACAACAACCTCAATGACCAAGTATCCTCTGGAAAATTCAACCGTTCACAAAATCAGGTGAAAGTTGTTAAAAAGAGCAAAATATCACTATTTTCTTTAAATGGTTGCATGTGAAGTGTCATATCCATTTTGTCTCTAGACTCTGCACCAATATTACTGGGATTTCTAGCATTTTCACTGGGAGTACTAGCTGCACTAGCTTCAGCTAATTTAATTCTCTCCTCAGCTGCTAATTTCTCCCTTTCGAATTCTAGTCTCTTATTTTCTAACTCAAATTCTCTTTGCAATTTCTCTTTTTCTAGAAGCATTTTTAATTCAAGCTCTTTCTGAATTTTCTGCGTTTCCCGTTCATGCTCTAGCCTTAATCTTTCCATGTTAACACTAACAGCATTTGCTTCCGTATCTCGAGCAATCGGCTCTTTCTGCCGATTTACTTCGGCTTGGAAATCAAGGAAATCACTATCCACGTCATTTTCAACTAAAGACCCAAGCAAAACTGTAATAATTGCTCTTCTAGTTTTCACATTTAACTGATACTCTTCAGCCAAAAGCTTTAATGGTTCTAATTCCCCGTTTTCAAACATATTTAAAACAAGTTAGTAATTTTAACGTTAATTAAAAAAATTATTTGCTCAATATCGCAATCAATGTGTATACGACCTGCTTGACGATCGACGACTCCCTCTTGGACTCTTAAGTTGTTTCTTATTGAGTTCTTATCCCAGGCACTTCCACTTCCGGTACGCACTTCCGGTTCTGTCTGAAGCGTGTTCGTCGTCGTTGTCTTCCAGTGGCCCTGAAGTTTTTCAAGTTTCCCCGCTGCCACTTCGGTGATTTTCTTCTAAAAACCTCCAATCTGGATTCTGGAGATATTTTTTTTGCGTGATGCTAGTCCACAATTTCAGCCGATCTTCCAACCTGATCGCCGTGGGATGCAATTTTTCGCTGACCACTTTTGCCTTGTTGCCGCCTTCTTTAAGCCTCGTCACAGCCGTTGACTCGCCGCTCGGTTTGCAGTTCCTCGCTCGCCGTCGTCGACCAACTTTTCTGGCTTGACGTCAGCAACTTCTGGCAATTTTTTTTTTCTCCGAGATCGCCGACCACGTTTTTTTTATTGCCGTCCACGTCTGGCTTGAGCTTCGTCTTTGCCGTTGACTCTCTGCACGGTTGCAGTCTATCGCTTGCTGTCGTTGACCAACTTTTTCCCGGCTTGACGTCTGCTCCTCCGGCAATTCCGTGATCGATCTCCGGTGATACTGCTAGGCTTCGTAGTTCGGGTTACGTCCGCTGCCACCAACTGTAACGTTCAATGCAACGTTCAATGTAGAAGCCAAACTTGGAAGTAGTTAAACCTTATTTAATGCGGAATAATCATGACAAGATTTGGGTTACATTATTACGTTCTTTCTCAACACAAGAATCAACGGGAATAGAACACCAGGCTCTGAAGCCCTTGACTTTTATATGCTCCGCTCGGATCCAGAGCTCCACCGGACAACCAATCAGCTCGTGAGTTCGTTAACCAATCCAGTTCATGGTTACAAAGTGTTCACCAATCGTGGCCAACAATACTTGGCCACGTTCTCCTGCACGTCCGCTCATGGTTTTGGCGCAAAACCTGAAAGTCCTTGCCGTTGCACAAATGATTTTGGCGCCAACGAAAGTCGACCACAACACAACAGCGCGCAGGTAGGTACAAGGGTGAGCCAATGTCCGTTACAACCACATTAGTGCTTTGCTTGATTGTTTCAAAAAATGTAGAACATTGTCAAACCAGTAGAGTACTGTAGCCTATAGGCACTTGTACTTTACTGTACTCTTAATAGCGTAAGACTTCCAAGTGTTTAATGTAAGAAAGTAATGTAAAACAAAACGAATATTAACACCGTCCGCAACTTTAAGGAAAAAATATAAACAACTTTATGTCATTTTTTTGTTTATTATCCGGCACTGCCCGGATCCGGAACCGATCCGGCGCTGGCATCAAATTATCCGGAACCGATCTGGATCTGGTAAATTGCTATCCGGTCGATCCCGAAAATTAAGAGACACTTGCCAACAAAATATGTTCACGACATACTACTTGCAACTTGGCTCGATACTCAACTTTCTGTTGCAAACTCAGCTCGACTCAAATAAAAATTATTTTACTCGCACCCCTACTTGCAGTATAAAGCTGCAGAATTGCTAATTAAAAAGTGTGCAAAAAAAAAATCTCATTGGCATTGTTCAAATAATTTCACTAAAATAATTGTCTTTATAACTATGTCAACCTTAGTGGTCTTCAGAACGTGGTTTAGGACACCATTATTGAAACGTTAATGTAACAACAATACTGCAGTGTCTGAAAAAAGTTTTCAGCTTTGTTTGCCCCCTGGATGGATACGCAATTTTTTATTTTTTCTATTCTGTTCCTAAGAACTCTTTGCCTTTGACCCTACTCCCTTTCTCCCGGTGTCCCAGTCCTCTGTTACTTCTATAGTGGTGTCTGCTCCAATTGCAGACATTGCATACAACAGAGGGAACAGTAAATAGAACCCGAGCAGAGATGCTGTACCTTTTCAGTATTCTTTACTAGGGATTCAACAGTTTAACAAAACTATTTTAAAACGTGTATTTCTTAGGGACTTGTATAAATGAATAGGTTTGGAATTTTTTTTTCAGGATAACGAAATCCGTACCCTTGATCAAGTATTAGAAAAGGATCCATCCAAGAAAGATTCCATTCTCTCTTACATGAAAGATATTTTATTTAAACTTTTAGACAAGTAAGTTATTGTAAAGCCAGATGTTGTGGTTATGATTTTACTTCCTTCAGAAAGTACTTCCCTCTACTCTCTGCATTTTTAGTTTCAATTACTGCTCTTGTCCGTAACGTAAGTCTTTTCGTGGCTCTCCCAACAGGCGGCATCCACTAGCTCAATTCCCGGCAGTGAGGTCGAGTTTTCTGTCGGTCGGTCTGTGCAGTCGTGTTTTCTGTCAAGGGATTAATTTTCCATAAAACACCAGGAGATAGGTAGACACTTTGTGGTAGTGCTGGATGTGTGATTTCAGGAAGAATCCATGTGGAGTTTGCATTTTGCATACCCAACAATTTCTTAAATATTTTTCGTAAATTTCACAAATTTTTACGAACATTTTTTTTCATAAAATTTAAGAAAAATGTAGGAAATTAAAGAAATTTTCCTAAAAATGTTTCCTACAAATGTCTTTCAATTTTCAACGAACCCAATTTGGGGGTAAAACGGGTTGTAAAGAATTTTGATCAAAAACACTCTGTCACTGTGCGATTGCTGCAATTCTTTTATTAATGTTGGGAGCGTTTAAAACACTCAGAAAGCTTCCGAGGGTTGATTGGACAAGTTGGCATGAGGAAGGATGTTGTACAGTACGTAAGCAGCTGGTAAATTTCTCAGACTTGCCAACACGACACTTCAAATCCTGATTAGTTAGTGAAGCTCCTTCGTTAGTTAGTTAGTTAGCTCCTTCCTATACCCCTCGGATGAGTTTCCGTAACTTATTGAGCCTTTACCTGCAACCCAGCGGGGATTCAAATGGATACTCATAGTCGGGGATGATCTCATTTTTGGCCAGAACTGTCGCTCTCAGGACGGCACAGCGAAACCGGTTGACGGGTGTTGTCCTCAGATGGGAATCAAATTAATTTTGTAGAACTCTTTACACTATTCCTGGCCTACATTGGTTTAAATTTCAAATTTCAAAGACTGATGAAAACTGAGGTGAACGTTTGAATTCGGAAGTACTTTAGTGCAGCTTCTCTTCTTTGTAACAGTGCGTTCCCTGTTGTGCTACCCCCTCTTTTGGTAGATTTGATCCCATGGCCGTGAAAACCCATTAATTTGCTCTGGGTGCAGGTGATGGCCCTGACACCTCTGGCCCGGACTTTGGGCCCCAGGCCTGAAGTAAAGAGCCCCCTTACCCCAACCTCTTAGTTGCCCCGGTAATATTGCTTATCATTGCTAGTTTCTACCCTTCTCTTTCTAAATTTGTGTTTTACCCTTTTTCGTAGGCCAGTCTTGCGTCACAGCTTAGTCCATCACGTCATCTATGAATACATAACACATTGTACCGAAAAAGATAGAGCGGTAAGGTAGAAGTTTTTTTCAATCACCTAATTTCTTAACTAAGTTGGGGTATAGTTTTCATTTTGTAATGTGATACATGATTGCTTTTGTAGTTTGTGGTCACAACTACCGATGTTTAAAAAAAAACTGTTTAACCGTATTTAATACAGTTGGTTATACTAGGAAATAATGATTCAGCAAGCTTCGCGTAGTCAGAATACTTTTCTATTGCAATTTTCTTACTGGCATTACCACTTTGTTGTGATATCGTGGGAAATTTTGGAACTACAGTGACAGCTTTTATCCCAGCTAACCTTTGTTCTTACTATCTGCAAAGTATTTACTTCAGGAATATACGGTAAAATAGCTTATTTTATGCTTTTCTATGACCAAACTAAATGAATTTATTTTTTACCCCATTATTCATAATTGTAAATTCTTAACAACATTGCTTCCTGCTAGGGACACTTTTGCATTCCGCTGTAATGTATAGAGCGCTGCCATTACTTCTTACGAGAGGTACGGAAAGTCGGTCAACCTGTCGGGGATCACAAAAACGTCCGTAACGTTGACGCTTATTACCGTGGAACACTGCATTAAATTTACTTCCAACAGAGTTGAAATAATAATGATAATAATCAGTTTGCCCCCAAGTGGGGGGAGGACACACAGGGCATGCCTTTTACACTGGCCCTAAGAGTTAGTAAGTTCGTTTCAGAAACTTGTTCAAAGGGCAAAAAGACAGACGTCGTTTAAAAATTGGTACGGATGGCGCTGACACAACGTGCTCAGGGAGGGAGTTCCACACGCCGACGACGCGAACAGCGCAAAAAGATCTCCTACACTCCGTGGAGAATTTAGGCAGAGAAAGTTTTAAAGAGTGTTCGCGAGTCGTAGATGGGGCCGCTAAATTGAAAAAAGGAAGGTCGACCGGAAGAATGCCCTTCAAAATCTGAAATGTCAAAATAAGGTCAGCCCGAAGGCGACGCAGCTCCAGAGGCTCAAGGCCGGCAAGTTTGAGTCTTTTGTCAGCCGGTAGAGACCCTAGGCCAGGCAGTTGTCGGGTGAAAGAACGTTGGACCGACTCTAGGACATCGATATCCTGAAGTAAATGGGGGGACCAAACAGGACTGGCGTACTCTAAAATTGGGCGAACAAAGACGCAAAAAGCACGAGTCTTAATTTCTAGGTTGTTAGAAGTAAAACATTTACGTATTAACCTAGTCTGCGAAAAGCAAGGGAAGAGATTTTGTTACAGTGTAAAGTGGATTTGAGGTTAGTTGAGAACCAAACCCCAAGGTCACAGATATTTGTTAAAACGTTCAGGTTGGCATTTGCCATAGAGTAAAGGAGGCCAGGGTTTTGTTCACCAATACGGAAAGTACAGCATTTACTCAGGGAGAGAGGCAGTTGCCAAAAATCCGCTTTAAGGTCATCAGCAAATTTATAGTGGAAAGGGTTATCAGATGTATGGTCAAAGGAAAGATCGTTTAAGAATATGACAAAAAGGATTGGACCAAGAACAGAACCCTGGGGAACACCACTAGAAAGCTTCCCCCATGAGGAATAAGAATCACCAATTTTAACACGTTGTGAACGGTTTAACAGAAAAGCGCCAATCCAGGTTAGCAGTTTGCCACTAACGCCAATATTAACCAGTTTTACTAATAATTTAGAATGAATAACAGATTCGAAAGCCTTACAGAAGTCGAAATATATTGTATCAAATGGGATACCAATATCCAATGCAGAGGACTAACGGTCCAAGCACAGAAGTAATTGGTGTGTAGTCGAACGTCCTGGCAGAAACCCGAATTGGTCAGATTTAATAAGGTTGTGTTCAGTCAAATATTTAAGTAAGACACTCGGATATGGGTTTCCATCAATTTGCATGCTACTGAAGTAAGGCAATAGGACGATAATTTGATGGATCTGATGGATTTCCCTTCTTAAAAACAGGTATAACAATTGCCTGATTCCAGCAAGATGGGATAGTGCCAGTTGCGAAAGAAAAATAAAAAATTAAAATCAAGGGGTCCACCAATTCGGTTGCAAGTTGTTTGAAAAAAAAAAAGGCGGAAAAGCCGTCTGGGCCCAATGAATGACTAGATTTTAGATTTGCAATAACGGAGAGTAAGCTTTCACGGTTAAAGGACAACTCTGATAGGGTGGTCAAGGTGGGAATTTGTGGAATAACAGTCGATGAAGCTGGATTTTGTGAAGTGTTGTCAATTTGACCATTAGCAAAAAGATAGAATTTAAGAGATTTGACTTATCTAAGTCGGAGGTTGTATAACATCCAGTTTTTAATAGTGGTGGAAAAGTTCTAGAAGATCGTGTTTTAGTGCGGTATAGACAAAAAATGAGCCAAGATCACCTTTGGCTAGAGTATGGTGTTCACGCCTGGCGTGCCAAGAATTTACAGCATCGGAGTAGGCCAGTCGTATCTTGTCGTAAAGTAGTTTGTTGGCTGGTGAATTTTAATTTTTAAGTCGGTTCCAACATTTTAATTTTTTAACACCAATCTTTCGGATGAAGGATGGAAGAAAATGTGAAGAATCTCAAGTGTTAGGATGACCTACGTATCTAGAAGCTTCAATATGAAACTGAAAGTTGTTTGAGAAGGTTGTCCAAAGGTCTTTGACATTTGAGTCATTCCCCCAAAAAAATAGAGGGCCAATTTAGGTTTGATAACCGTAATCTTAACTTTTCAAAGTTGATGGGTGCAAGTCGCTTAAGGGGCTGATTTACAAGGGTGCTGGTGGTGTTAATAGAAAACTCAACAGTGCTATGGTCACTAGTACGTAAGTTTGGAATGGAAGTAAGACCGTAAATAAGCCTGTTCTCAGTCGTAAAAACCAAGTCTAAAATATTAGATCCTCGAGTCGGAAAATCAACCAATTGCGTGAAAGCCAGTGGGGCAATACTGCTTAAGAAGTCACGGTGGGGTTTGTCAGAAGCGAGGCCAGTCTGCCAGTCGACGGAGGAAAGGTTAAAATCACCTAAAAGAATGTTATTAAGCTTTGTATTAAAGGAAGTCAGGATAAATTTAGAAAGATTTTCAATTTGGATAAGTGAATAACTGTTAGGTAAAAAAGCCAAAATAAACTGAATGTTAAAATTTGGGATAATGACACAAAAAGATTCACACTCAGCAGAAAGGTGCACCAGTGTGGTCGGAAGGTTTCGCTTATGGACCACCATGATGCCTCCAGCGTGTGAACTACGGTCATGGCTAATAATGTCGACAGGGTATCCCCCGAGAACAGTAGCATCAGCGTCCTCCACACCCAACCAAGTTTCAGTAACAAAATACAAATCATAAAAGGTTTGCGCCAGCAAAGCGTGAAAAAATGGTAAGTTTTTTAAAATACTCCTAGCATTCAGAAGTAGACACTTTAAATCAGAGGTGGCTAAAGTGGTAGGAGGCAGTGGTCTGTTTATAGGGGAGACTGGTTGAATAGTTGGCCGGGAACAGTCGTGAGTGGGGCCAGCGGGACTGCTCCCTAGAGGAGTTGGTTTTCCAATAGAGGAGTTGGTTTTCCAAGGGCGCAAGTAGTTGGTTAATTTCCTTAAGAAAAATGTGTTTGCCTAGTCTAGTGAGGTGGAGACCATCACGTGCCAGAATAGTTGGCCTGGAGCATATCTGTTGGTCAAGGGAAAGCCAGTTGCAGGAGTGGGTTATACAAACATCTTTCATCAGTAGGTTAGTGTGTATGCATAATTGGTCATCATTCCTATGACGTGCAAGAAGACGTGGGAACAGCCCCACAAGCGTTAACTTGGCAAGACGGTTATGGGATCGCAGTAGAGATATGTTTTTATGGAGATGTCTAGCAATTTCAGTAGGGGAGTCAATGGCTATGTTGTTTGATCCCGCTGTGATAACAAAGTCGGCATCCATAGGAAAAAGATGGAGGAGGCCTGGAAGTGTATTGTTCATGAACTGGACAGTGGCGCCTGGAAAACACCAGGTTTTTGCTCGGCACATAGTAGGTGGTCTGACACCACGAATATGGGAGTCCCCAATGAAAAGAAGTGGTTTATCATTGGGAGAGGAAGCAGCCGTAACGGATTTCGAAGTCTGGTTACACGATTGGGGAGGCACGTAGTTTGGGCTCAGATTTCCAGGAACAGGTGGTGGTTTCTTAAATTTACGATTTCGGCAAATAGTAATATTTGGTGGTAGGGTGTGTAGGCCCGGCTGTAGCAAGTTTGTAGGTTGGGTAGGAATTTGATTTGTCAATTCCCCAATCGGAACAGTATGGTTTTGGGATAGGTGTGTGGAGCTGAGTTCAATATCAACCCTCTCTTGAATGGTAATGATGGAGGAGCACTGAAATGACTTTGTGGTGATATCTGGTGTGAAAGAGTGACTAGAGGCTTGGTTACCAATTACATTTTTGGGTTGAGTATCTGCAGCTGGTAGATCGTCCAACTTTTTTAGAATGTCATCAAAGCCAAGTTTTAGTTGTTCCGTAAGTGCTATTTGGAGATTAAGGTGGTATTCTTGTAGTTCGGAGCCCAAGTTAGCAGACCATCGGTCGAAGTCTTGTTTAGTCATACTTGGGGTCTGGTCGGTCTTGGCCGGAAAGTTTAGTAATGTGTGTTCGATTGATGAAAGTTTCAAGTCAATTTCTCGTAAATCGATGTCTTTTTTCCCCCAGAGAGATTTCAAATTTAGTGAGGATGTTATGGAGCCTAGTTAGTAAATGCAAATCAGCCGGAGTGGTAGTAGCAGTGAGCGTTGAGTGGCTCAAGTGGCTTAACTGGGGTTCAGGGGAACACAACTGCGTAAGAGAAAATTTCGGCAAAGAATGGGAGGATGCATCGAAGAACTGGGTCCTCCTACGCGCTTTCATGCCACTTTTCAAAAAGGAGTCGCGCAGGTTGGAGTTTGGTGTGAGCTTCACTGACCCAGACTCCATGATATCACACTTCAGAAGGACGCAAACTAAACAAATTTTAGGTTTCACGCCGGAGTTAATGGTTGAGTGGGAAATTTAAAACTATTGTAAACAAAATCAACATACTGACAGCAAAAGCTGATAAAATCTTATCACACTCTTCACAAGAATACTGTTTCTCTCCACGGTCAACAAGTAGTGAGCGGTCCAAAAGTAAAGCGTGGGGTCGGTATCCAAAATGCACAAGGTTTGATCTGAAATATACGTTTATGACGACGTGTAGCGTTACAAAACGTGGTAAAGTGGACGAAAAATGGAGAACTAATTTTCCACACTCTCCATATTTCACCTACTTCCACACTCCAGTTAGTTCCTTATCTAGCTAATTTTCGACTGCAGCCTCTAGGTT
The DNA here is from genome assembly GCA_023313725.1 of Lithobius niger. NCBI lineage: Eukaryota > Metazoa > Arthropoda > Chilopoda > Lithobiomorpha > Lithobiidae > Lithobius > Lithobius niger. Next base: position 14,981 of record JAHWFP010100239.1, on the reverse strand, counting down.
CTTCAGGCTCTTTGAAGGTAAGTTTATCTTCTGTTTACATTCTGTACGCAACGAAGAATGTAAACAGAAGAATAAACTCACCTTTGAAGAGCCTGAAGAAGACTGCAGGCTGCAGTCGAAAATTAACTAGATAAGGAACTATCTGGAGTGTGGAAGTAAGCAAAATATGGAGAATTTCCACTCTGTTGGAAGTAAATTTAACTGTCGGGGATCAAAAACTGGCCGTCTAACACACATCACTTGGGCACAGACCTGTTAAGGCTAGTTGCTGGTTGCAATTTGCAATTGCTCAAATTACGTGAATAATTGGATTGAGAAGATCGTTAACCTTTGCTTCCGGCAACTTACCGGAGTGCACCCTTGCTTGATACCCAGAGTTTTCACCCTTCATGAGTTTGACATGTCTTCTGTTGTGAAACATGATGTTTCTCATTTAATATCAATTCGTTTCGCCGATGTTTCTCATGCTGCTGGTTTGGATGTTGAGCCATATTGTGAGCTAGTTTTGTCAGACGATATGGCTCTTAAGTGAATCCCAGTAGTAATTGCCCCACCACTACTGTTAGTCCTCTTCAGCATATTCCTATACTATGTGCCGGAGCCTCCGTTAACATCTTCTACGCTTCAGGAACATTCCCAGATTATTGTGGATTGAGTTGATTGTAAATTTGAGACGGAAACACACTAGATCCCAATCGACTTGCAACCCTTTCGAATGTCAATCTAGTAGCAGTCGCCACATGGCCAGTAGACCTTAGAAAGCACTCGCCATTTCTCAATTTATACTCGCTACAAACCAAATACGATGCATGGTTGCTGTAATTTATGCGTTAACAAAATTATGCTATTTTCTTAAACTCCAGTAGTATTGCAGAACAATCAGTTATATAGCCATTATAAATTTGAGCATAACGCCGCAAACTTGTTCGTCTCTAACTTGTACGGTTCCAGTGATACCACCCTTTTAGTGGCATGCTCTGTAGCTAGTCGCCGTTTTGGCGAGTAAGGCTAACTTGCAAGTCGCCTACTGGCGAGTGGCGACTGGCATTGGGAAGGGTTGGACTCTTGCGGTATCCCTTTCTGTTTTTCCAGACATCCTCTTGCCCCGCCAACTGTCCCAAGTTCATAACAGGAGAAGGCATCGTCTTCTCCTATTTGCTTTCTAAACTAGAACTAAAGTACAAAATTTTGTTGTCCTGGTATTTCGCACGTGATGTGGTGTAAAACAAAGTAATAATTGAATGTATAAAATGCAGCTATCTAACATTCAAGAGCGAATGATATTACAACTTGTCACCTGTGACTAAAGGGGTGCTGCTGAGAGTTGGACTGCAGTGTGTGGGCACAGATTGTAGTGCCTCTACAGACTACGAAACAAACAACTCAACATATTTTTTTTTTAATGTTCAGTATCTGAAGACAAGAAACTAAAGTAACAACATTAACCCTATATACGCTGATTTTTTACCATGTGCTCTACCCTGCTGCGCGCATTTATTTTGTGACAGCAATATCAGTGTTGTTGGCTTCCCAACAATACTCGTACGGGAAAGATGAACGCTGTACGCTGTTGTAAATAAATCCTAACATTTAAACAAAGTGCGACACATCAACGGCCTAAATAATAAATATAAAAGTATTTTCTCTTTAGCTTGTCATTGTTGTGACTTGCAAACAAATCAATCAGTCACTAGTTTAGCGGTAGCCGGCATGAATGTACTTCTACTTCCACGTACGATTGTTGTAAGACGGGAGGGCGATCACTTCTCCGCCTGCCGCTTGCCCACCGCTGTTCTGGACAGCCTCCTACTGCATGGTCTAACACTACAGTTCCGTATTACAATTCACTTTTGTTCTTTTGCTCAGCCAGTCCAACAATGGTTTTATGTTACAGCTGTTATCACTTAATCCTTTTTTACTATTTGAATCGTCAGCCCGTACGTAATAATCCACATCGCTTGGGCGCAATTCTTTTAGACGATAACGCCAACAACGGGCGGCCATCTTGAATGGCTCGCAAATTGCTGCCCCTTGAGAATGAGAGTACGGCGGGAAAATTGAAATAATACGACGGGATTGGTTCGTCTTCTTGATGTTATCTAATGCCGATTTGTTAGGTGATAGTCCATTGGCCAATTCCTTTGTTTATTTCACATTAAGAAGCAATACTAGCGAATCACGAGCTGCCTTGTTCAGACGTCATCAGCAGCCCGATATCGGGCTCAACGCGTGTTCTGCAACAATACTGCATGCCCGATTTCGGGCGCAACGCGTATATAGGGTTAAATGAAAGTGAAGGACCTCAATAAAATCCTAGAGCAATTTGGCTAATTACAAACGATTATAATTAGCCAAATGAGAAGATTGTTAGCATTTTGGCGATTTGGCTACTGAGCTTAAGCCCCGATTTCCTTAGTCCCCGTTTTTCCCGAGGACACTTCTTTCACCCTTTTGGGAAAATCTTGTATTCCTCCCGGGAATGACTATTTTCAAAATTTTGCTCTACAAAGTTCAGAATAAATCGGTCATTTCTTCGTGTTCGGATTCTAATGTTTCCTCTTAACTAAGATACAAAAAAAGAGTTGAAGAAATCTAAGAAAAAAAAGCATAGCTCTAAAGAAAGAAAGTGATTCAAAATTGATTTTCCCCTTTGCCTGTAAACGAGGCTGTTATTTAAGCTCCCTTTAGCCTGTGCGGTGCCATTGCTTGTCTCCAGCTTGTCTAAGTCACACTCCGCTCCATTGCCATCGCGGGATAATGCTTTCATTGTTTATATCCCTCCCATATTTGAGCGTAAGTCTCGTTAGAGAACCTGGTCACACAAGCATCTCTCTAGCTTGGTGCCAAGACTGACTCCAGCCCGTCGTCCTCGTTATTGGGTTCTGTTGCCTTGTCAGTCCCTCCTCAGATCAAACTCCCTTCCCTCCCCTTGAGAACAGCTTCCTACATCACCTACTTGGACCGCTCCTTATCCATCACTCCACCGTGTATTATTTGCCTGCGGTCGCCTTTTCTCGGCAGCCTCGCTCCTCTCTGCCTATTCCCCAAGATGCCCATCTGAGCACCGGGCCCATCGCTCCAGCGCCGCCCTTCGCCGGATTTTCTTCCTTCACAGCCTGTGCCATGTGGAGTTTCCAGGGTCTTACATGCTGCTACTAATGTTAAAGAACAGTACGATTTAAAGACAATAACAAATCAGTAACTTATGCTGATATTTACTGCGACCATGATGTCAAGGTTTCCATTGCTTTTGAAAGTGGAGACGAGGGCTTTAATTTCAATCTCTATGTGGATATAATTGAAGCTCTTGTTTACGCCAATGTTCTTACCAAAGTTTGTCTCTGGCCTCCCGAAGTTTCTGCAGTCTCTTCAAAGAATCTTGCATTGCGAACGGACATCTCTTTTGCGGATCGTGCCAAACCAACTCCTGTTAAGTAAGGCCTACCACAGTCGCCGCTTGTCCGTTCTTGTCTTTGACACGGAGGTATTATGCAAGGGAAAGATGACCCTCTTGAAATCGACGTACCCATTGGGCCTCTTGCTAAAGGGTCTGTGAACTTTTTCTTTAACATTAGGGTCAAAGCTGCCGGTCCTGCTCAGTTTGTTCCCTTCATTGAAGCGAATTGTTCCTGACTCGGCACCACTTGAATTCGGAACTCATTTGATGATCCCGAAGGTCTTTCCCCATCTCGTATCGTAACTTCAAGACTCGCGAATATACGGCTTATGGGAATTAGGACTGCCTCTCATGCTGATCTCCTGTACAATGTGCGTTAGGCCGTTTGGATGTAACAAACGGATCCATCTCTCACCAATGAAGATGCCATCAATAGCTTGAGGATGCCTGTACTGACAAACCCAAGGAGTAATCAATTCAATGTTGCACCGTCGTACTGCTGTTCTTGCTTCGGTTACTGTACTTTACCAGACCTACATTCCAAGAGCTTCGCACTATCCCTGTCCACGAAGCCTCCACTTTCTTTAAATGTGAAATTTTTAAGATAACCCTTTCACTGAGTGCAGAATTTAAGCAGCCCTTTCTCTTAGTGCAGAATTTAAGCAAGTTCCAGCACCATATGCGCAACATAAAAAGAAGCAGCAACGGCCTCAGCAGTAGAAAGGAAAATAGGACCACTTTAAGGATTAACTGCCCTTTCATATCGCGGTAGGGGTCAAGGAAGAGGATCCTAACCCAAAGGCAACAAGACCTCCAAGCCAAAGAATCCTCCTCCCATCAAGTCCTCTGTAATGAAATGAAGGTATGACCATTCTTGACTTCGCAAGATCCCCTGATGTGACTCAGAAGTCGCTTTGTTAGTGGCTGCCTGCGACAACACTTAGAAGCCTGGAGCGTGATTACGGAAGAGCCGTGGCGCTTGTCTGTAATCATGCACGGCTACCAACCAACGCTGCTGCATCATCTGAAACTTGCCAAGTCTTCTCCATGGAACTTCATCACACCACTGAACCCAGATCTCATCCAAGAGGTAGAAGCCATCGTCTTGAACACTGTCGAGACCAGCACCCTGCAGTCGAGCCCAGCACGATGGAGACCCTGAATTCCATCTGCAACTTAGTTCAGCCCTGAGAATACACATGTGTTGGTGGCCATCAACCTGGAGGACGCACATCTCCACGTATTACACCCCCCGGACCTGTATCATGTCTTCCGTTTTGTCCTCATCGGGAATGTTTACACTTCAAGGCAATAACCTTCGAACTGACAACTGCCCCGAGGATCTTCACATCAATGACCAAGCCGATTCTTGCGATTCTTCATTCCAATTGCATCATTACATTGCCTAATTAACAGGTCTCCAGTCTAGTGCTATAACGGTTATCCGTTTAAACGAAAATTGATGTGTATACGTTTTTCTATATTGCTAAACGATTAACCGAATCTGATTACTTACCTCACAACAGCACAAAGTTTTAATTCAATAAACGTTATTTTGTGATTTTATTTGGTAGTTAACGTTAAAACTACCAGAATATTAGCTGCTTTCGTTGCATCCAACTTGTTCAGCAGCTGTAAAACCTGAACTTCTGGTTTTGGTGGTGAAATCGAAACCAGCTTCGGTTAGGCTTAAGTCGCGACGGGTTTTAACTGTACTCACCGGAAACGTAGCGGGACACTGCAGAATAGATCAAATATTATCACCACGTAAGCCCATTAAACAATTAAAACTTTTTTTTTAACAATTGTTTACAAATTGTTCAAAACAACTAACCATTGGATGGTTAACAAAGCTAAATTCCAAAGCGCGCCGACTGATCCGAGATTGTAAAACAATCGCAAATGTGTGAGGATTTCCCGCGATTCCTGCTTTTTTTTTTTTTTAATTTAGGCTATTGTTTAACATTTGTTTTATTTCAGAATAAATACGATTTGTTTACATAACGTGCGATTCGTGTTGCTTAATTTTTTTAAATTAAATTCAGTAAAACGTAGTTATTGAATTTTATGTTGACATTTTTTGTCTTTGTTTGTTGCGTTGTTGTTATTAACGTTAGATTTTTCACGGTTTTCGGTTAACTGAACGTTTAAACGTTTAGCAGATTACACGGAAACTGCTAGCATGACTCCAGACCACGGTGGACCTTCAAGCTGGGCATTGGAATCAATTTGGAAGTCCCTGTTAAAGCCAGTGAAAACTGTCATCTTCCTTGGAGCTCTCTTTGACTGGGAAGATTTCACCATTCACCCGTCTCCGAAGAGTATTCTATCCATCAAGGAAGGTATCGTCAATCTATCAGACAACTATAACTTCTCCATAAGATCCCTCTGCTAGGTTACCGATCTACTGGCTGCTGTGGCAGACCTCGAGCGAATTGAGAGTACTGCCCCTACAATCGTACAAGAAAGATGACTGGAAGCCAGGGCCAAATCCCCTTATCAAAGCAGGATTTGGGTGACCCAAGATATCCAGATGCTAGATGTCTTGTGGTGGTGCAACCCCACAAACACTTCTTCAGAAGTTCCCATCAGAGAAGAGGAACCATCAAAGATTCTCATCACGATGCGTCCTATACTGGACGGGGTGCCCACACAACACCACGACTGCTGCAGGAGTGTGGACTCACGAGGAATGTAAACTCCACATTAACATCTGCAGCTGCGAGCAATCTACCTTGCCACGTGTTATTTCGAAGACATCCTGAAAGGAAAGACTATTCAAGTGCACAGATACAGCACCACTGCTGTTGTGTACTTGAACAAGGGAGGAAGAAGCCATTCTGCGAACCTCAACTTGCAGGCAGACCAGATCTTTCCTCTCGCAATCCTCTTGAAAGTAAAGATAATGGCTCTTCACATTCCAGAGAACCGAAATGTTTTGGCAGACCAGTTATCCCGTCATGGCAAAGTCCATCGAAGCAGTGCACATTAAAGACCTCGGTGTGCAGGACATTCTTCGCCCTTTGTGGATAATCGACCTCTTTGCCACAAGCTCCAGTTAACCGGCTCCCGAGTTAAACAAGTCCCATCCCGTATCCTCAAGCCTGGGTGACGGAATCTCTGACAGCATCGTGCACCCACATGTTGGCTTACATTCTTTTACCACTAATCCTGGATAAGATAGCAAAAATGAAAGGAACATTCATCCTCGTCTAGTTCTGCTCAACCATGGTTTGTCCCTCGTCTAGTGGATTACCAAGAAGTTTACCCATAGAAGAAGATCTTCTCACCCAGAAAGGAAGGATTATCCACCAAGCGCCTTCAGTCCTAAAACTTCACGCCCGAGTCGGCAGCTTCACCAGGCGGACGGCCTTGCAGAGCAATTTGCAAGCCGCATCGTCTGCTGTCTCCGACAGTCATCATGCAAGATCTACGAAGGCGAGTGGCATAGTTGGTGCTTTGGAAACAAGTCTGATCCCCTTGCTCCAACTCTAGCTCAGCGTATGAACTTCTTAACCATTTGTTCTCTTCGGGAGTGAACATGTTTGTCATCAAAAGTTTTCGTTTGGTCGTTAACTTTGTTCTCAAAGTGGCTGGACCCACTGCTATTGAAGACTTCGGCTTGGTAAGACCGATCACAAAGAGTTATTTCCACAGTGGGACCTTCCCTTGGTGCTAACACACCGCCTCAAGGAACCCTACGAGCTAATGGGACAGACTTCACTAGGACTCCAAACTCGTAAAACTGTCTTCCTGCTCACATTGGCTTCTGGGTAATGCTGCAGTGAGCTTCAAGCCCTCAACGTTGACGACTCTTACCTTACAACTCGAGCCTCTTTAGAGCAAAGACTCAATGATCCACGGAAGCAGCAAATTCATTTGCGATTCCAGCACTGTGTCCCCCTTACAGGGAATGAAGAGAAGAGACTGCAGTGGCCTGTCAATGCGCTGCGCTTCTACCTCTAAAATCGAAGTGGCGAAAGGTCGAACAGACTTATTCTTACCTTACAGATCTGGAACTGGACAAGCTATAGCAGCATTGATCACTTCCTGCATCTTCTGCCATTTGATTTGCCAACGATAATACGATTAATTCCTCCATATCTGTCAATGTCAGAAGAAAGGCCAATGAGATTCGCTCCTTCTCCGCATGTTGAGCTTGTAGCGGCGTCGACCCAAAACAGTGTGCTGACAAACGTCACTAATCGTACTGGTGCGGATACTGTATTGCGAAGTTAGGCTGCTGGTCTTTCTTTCCAATTTTGCTGGATTTCAGGACTACAAGCATAGCAGGCCACTATTCAAGGAGGGAGCGACGTTGCGGACTAATGCTTTAATAAAACTAACCTAACTTGGCAAGCGGTAATTCTTTGCTGCCACCATGGGGGAAAAAACGTGCATTTACTAAAATTTAACTAAAATTTTCTAAGTTTAAGTAATTAAGTAAATAATGGTTGGAAACAGACTGAAGCTCTATTTACATTTATTGAATATTGGTTAATAAAATATTTACAAAATTAGTTTGCAGTTTCATTTTGGGTTACAATAAATCTTGGTTTTAGATTTCAGCAACAACAAAAAAAAATCGTTAAGCAAATCGAGCTTAACACTCTAGTACTAACAACGATCAAGAAATTTCACCAACTTCAAACTAGAAGTACATTTTCGCAAAAATGCAAGTCATATTGAATAAAAATTCAATTCATATGATGTCACTGACGACTATTCACATGCAACCTTTAGTTGTCTGGTTAAGATGCTAGTCTTTGGTTTTACATTGGAAAAAAAAATTCACGTTTTGAAAGTTTTAACTTGAAACTGGAATGAAATTAAAGTTTTTATAAAATCATCCCCCCAAAAAATATTTCACCTGCAAAAACCTACCCCGATCGCGGTAATTAAGTTTTAAGTTACATTTAAGTTATCAAATAAATGGCTTAAACGAAATTCAAGTACAACTAAGTAACTTACATGTCCACTACCTTTGCCCCGCTTGGCGCAATTTGCGGCGGCAGAACAACATCGCTCTCCCGGAGAATGTGACGATGGGTGGTTGCGAGGTCGAGCTATGCTAACAATTTTTTCTCAAGCTTGGGTTTTTGTACTTTGGAAACGGCTCCAACTTACCTTCTGCGCAGACCCCGAGGACTGCTAGACATGTAAGGCACCTTAGGATTTGTTTAGAGCCTAAATTTCCAAGTATCCAATTCACTGGTTGGTGGAGCGTTTGGTCAGCGAATTTCGGCGTCAACGACGCTCGAGCCACTTCCGGTTTTCACGAGAGAGCCGATCTTTTTTACTTACGCAAGTAAAATTCCAACATGGCGCTAAAGCATTGAGCCGAGGTAGCGAACACATTTTGCCTCATAGCTTTAAAACTACCCAACCGAATTTAAAAAAGGTAAATATGTTTGGAATCTGAACATTATTAAGATCAAAGGCTAAGCATCTTTTACGAAGATTTAAGACAGACTTTGAAAAAAATAATGAGTGAAAACAGCGACATTAGCACTAACAAACCTGCGTCGTACACGTGAGTTGTTGCAAGTTATAAACAGTTTCAGACATCAATGAAATTGGTTATTATGCTGTGTGAAGTACCCCTATTGTGTGTGAGAGGACTTTAAACAATTATGAAACGTGTAGGTAACATAATCTTCGTGGCTTTATGCTAAACTCCAACGATGTGCGTCACAATTTTTCGCAGCAGCGCTGTTTACATTTCGGAATTTATTAAAAAATAAATAAATTCGAAATTGAAGATTTCAGGCCTTCAGTAAGACCACTTGTGTTTTCTCGACGATCTTCCAAGATTTCAACGATTTTAGTGTATAAGTTCAATTTCTCCTGCCCACCCTACTCACCATGTTTAAGGTTGGCAGTTTCGATTAAAAAATCTGGCGTTTTGTTGCTTGGAGGTAGCTTAGCTCCAGTACCGTAAAGAAAATGTTGCAAATTCCTTACATGCCCCCACAAGGGAGACTTCATTTCGGGGTTCACATGAACGGCGAAATAACGGCTGAAAACAAGGATTAGTGCAAAGACAACATGTCTTACCAATGATGTTACCAAGCCAACGTAAAATTAACTGACAAGTAATTTCACAACAAGCAAGAAAATTAAAGGGATTTGCAGTAAAGGTCAAGCTAAAAAAGTTTATCCATTTTTAGAAGTCCATCAAAAAAACAGGAAGTCATAAAGGCTCTGAGCACTCTCTGCTCTCGTAAAACTGGTTCTTTTTACATTAAAAAAAATAGCAGGCATTTCAAATGTTATCTTCTGTTACTCTGGTAATACGTCCCTAACTGGTCCGAGTTATGTCAAATTTCATTTTTTTTAGCCAAGAAAATACCAAAAAACTTCCCGCCGTCCACACCCAACCTAGCTTGCGATAAGGGTTAGAAGGGTGCTTCCTATGGGTACGTAACAAATGATAAGCTCTATTTAACAATACAACACTTTAACACTGGAGGGTTTGAAGGTATACACCACAACTTAAGTTTGACCATATAACTCAACAAGGTATCTAATTATTTTTCTTGGAAAAAAACTAGCCAAAAACATCATGACCTTTAGACGCATAAGGAAAAAGTACATCGCTTAACCCTTTAGCTACGAGGAAGATACATTTTTCAGTTCGCAATGTCCGTGGAAATGTAACAAACCAGAAGTTTACCTCTTTCACTTACAGGTAGGACAAAATCTTTTTTACAAAGGAATATTAATATAATATTTATTGATTTTACATAAAAACTTGAAAGGATAAAGGATAAGTCGGGGTCACTTATTCCGGTGTGCTCCTAGCGAGCAACTCGCTTGGGTCGTCCCATGTCAGAGGCCTATCTTCCACAAAAGGAAGAAGTTGTAGGTATCCATCAGAGGAATCATTGGCCCTTAAAATATGGACATAAAATTTCCAAAACGGGGAAAAAACAAAAGTCCCGTCAAGGTTGTACTTACAGCATACCTAAAGATTAGAAATTAAAATCTCACTAGCCTTAACTTTTAAACATGTCAGAAAAAGTTAAATTTAACAAAACTTCATCTTTAACCCTTTAAGGAGTATGAACGTATATATACGTTGGCAACGATGTGGCCTAATAGAGTATGAACGTATATATACGTGCGTGGAACTGCGGGTCGAAAAATGTAATTTTCGGCCAAAATATCGACAAGAGAAAGGCTGAAATTCGCTACCTGGTATGTTGTGCATCGATTTCTGTAATTAAAATATTGGTACCGATGTCTATAATTTCATAAAAAGCACTTTAGTTGAGTGTAGTCTCACTAAAATCTACAAAAATGTCGCGTTCGTTCGTTTTTTCCGAAGTTAGAAGCAAAAAATTGGTCATTTTCAATCGGCGGTAGCGATCGGACTGTTTGACTGGGTGCCGCTAACTTGGATTCGTTGAAAAGCTGGAATTCCTCGCTATCCTGGCCTCTAAACATATTATTTCGATGGCCATTTGGCCAGATGGAATGTTAGAGGCTGTTTCTGGCTGTCTCGAGCAACATTTCCAAAGCACTTGAAGATCGCGTTCCCTCATTGGCCAGTTGGTGCCACGTGACCTATTTGGCGCGTTTTCATTGGCTGACGAGCGATTTCACAATGGCCGCCATGGCGCGCTCCGGATTTCACGTGAGCGCTTGTGTTCAGTTCGTCATTGAAAATTACGAGAAAGATGAAGTTTCACTGCACTAAAAAATTAAAATAGCAGCTACGATGAAAAACTAAAATGGAAAAGGAGCCTATCAACCTTCACACTGTCGCTTATCAGGTGGGAACAACATTTTGTAGCCTAACTATCGACGACTTTCGGACGCGTTTTTTCAACATGGAAATTTTCAGTTTAAGTTCATTACCGCCCATAATTTTATGAAATGGTTCTCCAAAACTATTAAAGCAATTTATCTGATTTTTTTCTGTGCACCTTAATGAATATCTGTTGCGTGCACGTGGCAAGTTTAAGATCATCTTGTCCAATATTTTTCGCAAGAATAAATATTTCGTTAGTGCCTCACTCCTTCGGTGACTACCAAAAAAAAACTCGCTCCATGCGCGACGACAATTTTTTTTAACTCGCTCCTTAAAGGGTTAAGCAAAATACCTACTAAGAGCATCTGCGTTCAAATTTTCTTTACCAGGTTTGTATTTTACCTGGTAGTCATGGTCTTGTAATGCTAGGCTCCACCTCAGGAGTCTAGGGTTTTTACCGGCTATTTGTTTGAGCCAGTGCAATGGATTATGATCAGTTTCGATGTAGAACTTAGTTCCATACAAGTATAGCCTAAGTTTGGCTACTGCCCACACCAGGCAAGCACATTCCTTTTCAGTTGTGCCAAAGTTTTGTTTCCTGGCAGTCAATTTTTTGGAAATGTAGAGTCACGGATGCTCTTCTCCACCCAGAGTCTGGGAAAGGACCACGCCCATTCCTCTCTCACTACAGCCACACTAGACTGAAAGGTTAATCAAAATCTTACTTTTAGCACAAAATCTTACTCTTAGCACTGGATAAGAAACGAGGGCTCTCTTGAGAGTGTCAAAGGCCTCCTGTTTAAGGTTATCCCACAAGATGGGGTCTTGACCATCTTTCTTCAAGGCATCTGTTAGAGGCGCACAAATTTGATTTGAGCATTACGGTGCAAATATCGTTGATAATAACCAACTAATCCTAAAAAGGATCTAACATCTTTTTTCGTTGGGGTCTGGCATAATTTTGCACAGCTAAAACTTTCATTTCAGAAGGAAGACGACTACCATCGCCTACTTCATGTCCCAAGAAGGTAGCTTTTTGACAAGCCACTTGACTCTTAGTTGCATTAACAGTAAGTCCTGCTTTCTTTATAGCAGATAAAAAGATGAATACATTTTCGAGATGTTGGGACCAAGTTTCGACTCCCACAGCTGTGTCATCCTGGAAGGGTGTCACAAACTCTTCCATCCCTCTGGTAATTTGATCCATGAGCTTTTGAAAACAGAACTGGGCGTTTTTCATCCCCATGTTCATGATCAGGGGCTCAAAGTTTTCCAATAGGGGTTGTGATGGCTGCAACTCTAGAGGCGTTTGGGGTCAATTTTACCTGCCAAAATCCTCTATTTAAGTCAAAAATCGAGATGTACTTCCACTTGGAAGCTTTCTCTAAACACTCCTCAATATTAGGTATTGGGTAATCTTGTGTTTCATAATTGTTATTTAATTCTCGGTAATCTGCTACCGGTCTAGGTTTAGCATCTTCTTTTTGAACGATAATCATGGGACTACCGTGTGGGGAGTCTGTTTCTTTAAGCAGACCAAGTCCGAGCATTCTCTGGACTTCAGTAACAATCAAGTCTTTTTCAAATTTGCTATGTCGGTAATACTTATTAGGTTTCACCTTTTCATCAAGCAGTTTGATGTCATGGGTTACTAAATCTGTACAACCTGGGAGTGTAGAAAATACTCCTTCAACTTTTTTAAATAATTCAATAAATCCAATTTCTGTTCTTCAGAAATGTCACCTATTCTTTTGAACAAACTCATGGCTTCCGGTCCAGTTAAAGGGCCGTCACCGAGGTTTCCGGACCAAGTGAATTCCTTATGAAGGGCTTCTTTTTCGTCGGCATGAGTATAATTGCATAAACCTTCCCTAGGAATATAGGGTTTCATGAGGTTCACGTGATACACCGGTTCTTGTTGTCTGCCACTGATTTTGGAGACTAAATAATTTGTATCTGAAAGACGTTTCAGTACAGTACAAGGACCATCCCAATAAATATCTAGTATATTGGCTCTAGAAGGCTTTAAAATCAAAACTTTATCCCCTTTAAACTTCCTTTCTATAGCTTTAGAGTCATAGTAGGTTTTATTTTTCGCCTGGTGGCCTTTCTGCATGTTTTTCACTGCCAGTTCGCGAGAAAACTTAAAACGCTGAAATTAATCCAACACGTATTCAAGTACAGTCGGATGAACATCTGGTTCAATCTACTGATTCTTTAAAAGATCCAAGGGTCCTTTTAGGTTTCGTCCATAGACGAGCTCAGCGGGAGCAAAGCCAGTGCACTCGTGAGGTACGGTGTGAAGCGCAAACATGGCTCCTGGGAGACATCGTTCCCAGTCTTCTGGGTGTTCGTGACATACGGCTCGTAACACGACTTTAAGTGTACGAAGGAACCATTCTACTGAATTACTTTGCGGTTGATTAACTGAAGAGTTAATTGTCTTTATACCACATTTTCCAAGAATAAGGTGGTTAATTCACTAACAAAACAAGATCCAAGATCTGTCTGCAGTGAAAAAGGGAACCCAAGACGTGAAAATATTTCCAATAGTGCATCTCCTACTTACTGGCCATCAGGTGTTTTAGAGGAAAAGCTTCCGGTGCCTTAGTGGCCGGATCTAGTAGTGACAAAATATATTTAAACCCTTTTACTTTTGGGTTTAATAGGACCTACAATGTCCACTATGTACCTTGAAAAAGGTACACCATCCATCGGGACTAATACCATCGGTGCTACAAATTTCTATCCCGTTTTGCCGGTTTTTTGACAAGTTAGGCATGACTGTACAAAAGTTTCTATGTCTTTAAACACTAAAGGCCAATAGAAATTAGAAAGAACTCTTATCTTATCTTATTGGCACGACCAAGGTGACCTGCCCATGCATTTATATGAGCTGTGCTGAGCACCAATTCTCTACACTCCTTAGGCATAACCAACTGTTTGGCCTAGCTGAAACTTTGAATGGTCTATGAAATAATAAGTCATTTTCTATAAAGAACTGCTTATTTTCATCTTGCTTCTCTGGCTCGATTTGAGCAGACTTCCAACACACACTTAAGGTTACACAATTTTTTTGTAACTCTTTGAATTTAAGTTTGTCAATTTCTAGAAGTTTAGAAAAATCATCTGACTGGGGTCCTAGAATATCACCGTCCATATTTTCCTTGCCTAGGGCAGAAAAACCATTTTTATGAGCTAGATTCTTATTCTGTTCACTTTCCTCATCTGAGGAATAGTTTTCACTGTCACTATTTATTTCCCTATAGTTTGGACGAGTGATTGGAAGGTCTGAGGGAGCACTCAGAGCTTCCTTTGTTTGGGATCGTGTGATGGCATCACACTAGGGAGTAGGAGCTTCCATACCCTTTTTCTCTAAGAATGTTTGAGACGGCACTTCAAGCAACATTTTAAAATGAGGACCAATGTGATCCGTAACAAGCGCTTTGGTAATTAGTGGACCGTAAGGCGTGTCTACTTGCACTCGCGCAATTGCATGTGCAGTAATTTGATCAGACAGTGAATTTTTGCAATGCGTAAAATTGTTCGGGTAACACCAGTTCCCTAGCAATAACATCATCTGTTGACCCAGTATCCCTAAGTATCGCACAAGGTTTACCATTTACTGACCAATCATGTATGTATTTTTGTAAGACATACTCCGGTGGTTGGCCTAACTTATTTACAAAGTTGGTTTCACTAGTTTGGGCTTGCTGCTGCAGATGTAACTGCTTTTTGCGGCAATTTTTCTGAATGTGATCTGGCAATTTACAAAAAAAACAATTGCCATCATTAGGCTTCTTACTACGAGCTTTTTCAAAATGCTCG
>JAHWFP010100233.1:0-11457 GCA_023313725.1 Lithobius niger | reverse complement strand
AGAATACTGGTACAGTATTTTGATTCTGAAATTGTGCGTAACAATCTGTTTTCAATAATCAATTCTCAAGAATGACGAACTTTCAGAGTAGAAGCCGTTATGGAATTTTCAATGTAAACTGGCAAAGTTTTCTGAGTATGGATGCGAGAGACGAGTCGAGTTCGAGCATACGTTGCGTAGTTGGCTGGCCCACATTTTTCGAGTATCGAACACCCCTACTTGTCATGTAGGACCACTATTGCTAAACTCATCATTTACCATATTGCATTAAGATGTGTAATGTCACCCTTTATTGATAGCAACGGCATGATGCTTTAGCACTTCGCTTTCCCTTCTCTGGTGAATTAGTCACAAACTGTTGCTCTACGTTTTCCACATGGCTGGCATCTTGGATTGAATGAGAAGGAGATCGTCACAAAATCGAGGGAACATCATGCCTAGAAACTAAGTTTGAAATGACTAAAGATCGATATTTTGGTTTGGAAAGAGGAAAAAACTAGAAATGTGAATAAGCTTCATTTCATGAATCAGCGAGAAGTGTGGCAGTAATTAAAACACGAGATATGAAACCTAATCTTGTTTGAACAACGTATAGGCGCCTGCGACTGCTGTATGAAAAAACGTTTTAACACGAACAACAAATTTGGATGGGCAATTAGCGTATAATTTATAGAGAAATGCGGCTAGTAGGGATGTGCGAGTAGAAAAATTTTAATTAGAGTCGAGCCGAGCCGAGTTTGCAACAGAAGAATCGAGTATTTGATGAAAATATTTTGTTTGCAAGTTCTCTCCAGTTTGGTAAGATAATAAGAACAAAGATGGTGCTTAGCTGACTGTGTGGGTCATGGTTTTCCAGTTTTAAGGATATAACTTGAAAATGGTTTCAATCATTGACTTTTAATCAGCACCACTGGAAAGCTCTCGGCGAGACGATCAATTTGGTATATTGGAATGTCAAAATCGATCAAAAATTAACGAAGTTATCGAGTTTTCGCCGGATTAATGTTTTCGCCGGAAAAATGGCTGCCATCTGAGGCCGACTGTTTTCGCTAGTGAAGGTTTTACCTTGTTTTGTTGTTTTTGGGCACAGTTCTGTGAATTTGAAACATCGTTACACGTGTGGTGACGGCTATGTGCTATTCTGCTGACCTTTTTATTACGGGTGGCAGTGTTTTTGATACACTCATATTGTGAACACGCGTGCATACGTTAGTGAAAAGTCACTCCCATGCAAGGAAAGCGGGAAATCTTTTCCTTCCAGTTGTGACTTTTAGTATTTACTTTCATTTTTACGGGAACAGCGTTGACGAAAGGTGTTCTACTGGTGTTGTACATCACGACTTTTTTTGGTTTCTATCTCAGACTCGACATCAAACTCGTAGACTTTGGAGAGAAACCTTTTGCCTGTTTCGAATGCGTCAAAGCAACACGCAGTTTTATTTTGTTTTTTAAAGTTTTTGAATGCGTTTTTTCCTCCCCTCAAAGATTTTAAACTTCTTAACAGCAGTTAGCAGTCCTGGTTTCTATTTTGGAAGTCTGCGACCACACCTAAACTGAAAATTCATAGTGACAATCCATTTGCCTGTGCTGAATGTGACAAAGCCTTTTTACAAAAAACAAAAAAAAATCTTTTTTGTCCTCTTATACTTGGAGGCATTGAAGCTAAATGTAGCAAAGCACGCACTCTTGTACTCAAAATCACCGAATGGGTGATATTTTATTCCAATCACTGTGAGTACATAAAATTGTTGAAGAACCACTTCACTGTGAAATTCGTGACATGGCTGTTACTTTATCTAGCTTGCTTCTTATGAAACTGTGTTTTTCTTTTAGTGTGTGTGACCTGGTAACACACAACTTAATCATCAGACTTGTTACGTATACGTCATCTAATATACCATCAATGGCAGTAAATGCAGATTATGGAAATTCTACACCGAAGTGCTCCCTTGAGGATATTATGTACACAACACGAAAAATGCCATCAAAAACAGATTTGAAAAAAATCACCAATGACAGGAGATCTACAATTTTTTTTTGACACTTTGGAGTTGCCGTCTCGACTACCTCTTTCTCTAAGTGACCATTTAACTGGTCCCAATACGGGTCAATGCACCCCTATTAGTGACTTGGTCGATCTCTCGACTAAGCTTCAGACAAGGCTCGAATGCTCTAAAATGGAGAAGGATTTGGATTTATTGGATATAAACTCAAAGCTTTCTTTCATACAGGGCTCAATCTTGAGGCTTGCTCCAGACCACTTCACCCATAATCTCACTGCTCAATGAGTGGGCATCAAGTATGCTATTAAAACAAAGAGAAAATTATGATCTGCTCCTTACAGAAATTGAAACTAAACTACTCCAACATGAATCGCGTATTTGTGCCAACTTGTGTACCGAATTTGCCGAAGCAGTTTCTTCTGTGCAGAGGCAAACGACTAACTCACCCCCCTCCAGATACCACTGGGGAGAAGATTCTTCTAGGGGATAGTGCTGAGAGCCGCAGCTTGAAAGTAACTACTATTTTGACCCACACTCCTAATGGAGACCTGGAGCACCGTTCATCTCATTTAAATTTAGCCAGTGATTCAAACCCTAGTTCCATGTTTTCCGTTGTTCCTCCCAGTAAATTAAAAAGACCAGAACGTACACATCGTGACATGCCGAGGCCAAATCATTATGCAGTGCAAGATACAAATGATGGTCTAGACCGATTAGCCAACCCTGGAAATGCCACGCCGCAAAATGTAACATCTCGTCGTGGACAAAGACGAAAAAGAAAAAAAGATAACCCTTCTTATGAAATTCAAAGTACTCATGGTCTTTCTACCCCTGTTGTGACTGCTGCATTTGATCGAAAAGATAACCTTTTTAATCACGTTGAAATTCTTTGAAAAAAAAAAATAGTGAGCACGAATTCGTTCCAGTACAGGTTACCACTAATGAAACGTCCAATTCTTCGCATATGAAACCACACACAAGTGTAAATTGGCACGATCAGTCCATCATCTTCGGAGACTCACACGCATGTGCACTTCGAGGCAGTGCACATCCTAACTCTAGAACCTGGACATGGCCTGGGGCCAAGGCACAAAACCTCATCGAAAAATTGCCAGAGATTATTAAGGGAACAAAACAAAAGACATCTTTCATCATCTGTGCTGGCTCGAACAATGTTTCTACTGGCCCTCCAGATCGGATTGTAAAGCACCTTGTTGAATTGGTAGATTGCATAAGATCTTCGCGACCTAAATCACCCATATCCCTGGTGGGATTGTTCCCTCGTTTGGGAAAGAACAAGTCTGATGAAGATCGCATTGTTGCACCCACACTCTTGCGGAAACTCTGTGTGGACCGAAACTATAGCTTTATTTCCATCGATGCTCAACTCTGTGCCGACTGCACCCTAATGTCCAGGGACGGACTTCACTTGACAAAACGGGGAAAAGCACTACTACAAAGTGAAATCATATCGATAATTTCTCCTTCGGAAAACATACCAAGCTAACTGGGAATTTTTCTACGCCCTTATCCCATTCTATTTGTACCCCCACTACATTTTCTGATTTATGTTGCATTCTTTTAAATGCCAGAAGTTTAGTTAAAAATATGGGTAGTTTTCGGTCGCTTCTGGCTAGCGGTGTTTATGATCTTGTTTTTGTGGTGGAGACTTGGCTCAGTTATGGCTGGACGGACTCCATGGTGGTTGGAGCTTTCCCGTACAGGACTATACGTCTTGACAGGGAATCCCGAGATGGCGGACTCTCTGTTTTTCATCGTCAGGGTCTGGATGCGATAAAAGATAGGATGGCCATTGATGCTGAAGTATTTTCCATCGTAATACCAAAACAGAAAATAAATTTCATACTTTGTTATCTGCCAGACAGTTATAATGATATCATGATTACACAGGTCGGCTCCTTTATCGTTGGGGCATTGAAGTCGTCCTATTCAAATGTTGTATTAGGTGATTTCAACTTATCCACAGTGGATTGAAGGCACTTAATCGCCAAAGACATCCATCATCGCTCCTTCTTGGATATTATCTTACCTCTAGGGATGCACCAACATGTCGTTGAACCAACGCGGGCAAATAACATACTCGACCTGATTTTTTCTCAGGATGAACGATTGATCTTTGATGTCTCTGTACTCGATCATCTAGGCACCAGCGATCATTGTATGGTGTCTTTCAAGGTTCATTGTGAATTGTCCTCTGTTTGCAACGCTGAAAGGATAACTGGAAAAATCAACTTCGATAAATTGAGGTCTTATTTGGCTGACATTTCCTGGAAGGAGTGTCTCTTTGATCACTGTAAAACAGTTGAACAGGCCTGGAACGGCTTTATGAAGGTCTTAAACCATAAAGTTGACCTGTGTAGGATATCTAGGTCTGGTGTACGGGCAGCTGTACCGCATTTGCCTCGTGTTGTTGCCAAGTTGGGGCGTAAGAAGCTTAAATTGTGGAAGCTTCACAAAAGTGCACCTACTGTGGACACTTTAAGAAATTATAATTCCTGTAAACGGGAGTACACACAAACAGTTGATAATTGGCACTGTAAACGCGAATCCAAAATTATTGAGGAGGGAAATATCTCTGCTCTTTTCCGGCTATATCGCCTGAAGACTGGCTCTTCTAGGACCCTCCCACCATTCAGATCAGGTGACAGTTTTATTACTGAAAACCAGGAGAAGGCCGAGATATTAAACACGATTTTTGCATCAAATGGGATTTCTGATGATGGGGCTGTCCTCCACTATCCCACCCAAACCATTAAATTTCAGAATGACTGTAATTCAGTTAGCTTCTCTCCGTCATTAGTTAGACAGACTATCTGTAAATTAAAACCTAGTCATGCATGCGGGCCTGATGGACACTCGGCGTTCTTCTACAAAAAAATCAGTGATGAAATTTGCTATCCTTTGGCTACTATTTTCAATCTTTCCTTTCATGAGGGCATTTTACCTTCTATTTGGCGCTCTGCAAATGTAATCCCTGTTTTCAAGAAGGGTGATGCAGCCAATCCCCTAAATTATAGACCTATCGTGCTGACCGTGGTCCCATGTAAAATCATGGAAACAATTATCCGTGAGGCTATGCTGGCTTATCTTGAAGCACGACACATTATAAATTCGGACCAATTTGGATTCATGCCGGGACGATCCGCTACTTATCAACTACTGGTGGCACTTGATCAGTGGAGTAGTGCTTTGGATATTGGTGTTCCGTCGGACGTCATTTATTTTGACTTCCAAAAGGCATTTGAATCCGTAGTCCATCGAAAATTGTTATTCAAGCTTGAAACTACCGGCTTCAGTGCTCAGCTTCTAATGTGGATCTCGTCCTTTATTACACATCGGTCACAAATGGTTCTTATTCAAAACTCCTTTTTACACCTGCTGAGATTATTAGTGGGGTACCTCAGGACTCAGTCCTGGGTCCTTTGCTTTTCGTTATTTATTTAAATGACTTAAATTGTATCACCATGCAGTTTATAAATTAAAATTTGCTGATGACCTCAAGCTTGGTTCAGACATTGTTGACACCACTGACCATTCGGTGCTTTCCACTGAAATTACGAATGTTTATAACTGGGCGAGTGTCTGGCAAATGCCCATTTCCCAGCCAAAGTGTCAGTCCTTTCACATTGGTAAACAAAATTCTTGTTTTTCTTACAGCATTGAAAACTATATACTACCTGATATTTTCGATGTCCGTGACCTTGGGGTTTGGTTTACATCAATCCTAAAATCATCCTTGCATTGTACGAAGGTCACTGCTGCAGCTTACCAACGGCTTGCCATTTTAAATCGCTGTTTTACGTCTGGGAATGTCAAGACAAAGGTTTGGGCGTTTAAGGTCTTTGTCCGTCCATTGCTGGAATACGCAAGTCAGGTGTGGTCACCATCCCTGTTAAAGGATATCGATCAGGTTGAGTCTGTGCAGCACCGCTTTACGAAGGGCCTTCTTGGTCTGCGAGACAAGCTTTACTGTGATTGCTTGTTGAAAACAGGTCTTGAATCGCTCGAATTACGTAGGCTGAAGTTTGATTTAATTCTCACTTTCAAAATTCTTCGTGGTCTTGTGAAGGTGGATCTGCCTTTCTTCGACCTCAACTTGGTACGCTCTAATCGGGGTTATTAAAATTATTAGTCCCATCCTGCAATCGGGAGTGCCGACAACATTTCTTTGCCATTAGGGTAATCCCTGCCTGGAACTCACTTCCTGAGGAAGCAATTTCAGCGCGTACGGCAGCTGGTTTCCGAAACGCCTTAAACAGACTCCAACTTACAAAGTTTCTGAAGAGACCGGATTTTTGTACTCACAATTTTTTAAACACCAAAAAAACTTAACTTGGCTTTTGTGGTGTCCACACTATTTTAAATTAGGATTGGTGTTAGTGGGACATCCCCCATCCAAGTTCCATACCACTATCTGTGGTTAAACAGTTTTATTATTATTATTATTAGATTTTTTCGAGTATGGACACGAGCAGCAAGCCGAGTTCGAGTACAAGTTTCATACTCGGCTCGGCTCGGCTTTTTTGAGTATCGCACATCCCTAGCGGCTAGCACTACGTAACAGACCTTGATGAGATTTCGCAGAAGGCCGAGGATCGAACCATGTTCTAGCTGGCCTCAACAAACGTCACCAAGATTTTTATTTTATAATTTTTTTTTTCTTCTTCTTCTAAACTGACTGTTTTTTATGAACAACAAACATTCAAACTTTAGCATTTGGCTGTAAGTCAGAATGCAATTCTACATACAAAAACCCATTTATTGGACTTCTTGCACAATACTGGTATCGGGACCGGCTGCAGGTACCACTGGTACCGGTATCGGACCAGCACCGGGTTAACAAGTACCGGAAAAAGTACTGGCATACGCTTGTTTTTTTTTTTTTCCAGAATCGGCATTTTCGTAAGTTAATAATATTGCATATTGTTCCTAACGCTACTAAAAATTAAGCAACTTTTAAATAAATAATCTGCTAGGTTTTAATTTGTATTTGCGATCAAAAAAGTGTTCAGCGAAGAATTCCTTTGTAAAAGTGTTACATTTGTTACACCATTAAATTATTGACTTATCAACATGTTCTGTATTGTTTACTAAGTTATCGTTTGACAACGGCATTGGCATCGGCACAGTATCGGCACTTGACCAATAATACCGGTGCAGGGATCGAAACCGGGTCAACGGGCACCGGTATTGGGAAAAGCGGCATACGCGCAGCCTTAATCAAAATTGGTCAGTTTTGGTGAAAAAGTATACATAAACCCCAGTACAGTACCTTCCAATAATGTTAGGAAACTAAAAAAGGTTGACCCACACATATTTTTAAACCTGCATAGTGCATACACTTGAAAACCCACAATGTCCTGACATATTATTAATTTACTTGAATTTAAACAAGTCTTACTATCAGTAGAGAAGCACTGTGCAATCATGGCCATCTGTAAGACCGTAGTTCCAGGACTAAGTAATGATTCTACTGTAGGGGCTTGATTAAACATTTGACGTAATTCTTCCTCAGATAGCTTCACTAAAGATTCTGGTTTCTTAGAATATAGAGCCTCTGTTATGCGTTTAGCAGAATTCAATGCTTCTTCTAAAAAAAAGACAACAGTAAAAGTACGTACAGTTTAAATTAATGCGTAAACAACTCAGATTTACAAGTCATAACCAAATGGATAAATCCACTTACCGCCATGGACTAGTAAGGTCACAGCTTCCGCCAGTTTTCGTTGTGCATACCAAGGTTTTTCCTAAGCAGGGAAATTTATATAGGTTACTGGATTTCTACGAAGCATGCAATTCCTTTTTCACACAATTATCCATAGTAAGCTTTTTGCCCGTTAAGTTTAGTGGATCCGATGACTCACATCATCAGAAGGCTTTTACATTTAAGGCCCGTCAAGTTGCCTCTCCCTTCTGCTGCCTTAAGGAACTTCCATCTTTTATTTGGGGTAAGTCCCAAGGATAAAACACAGGTTTTAGTTTCAATGTTACATACAGTAGTCTGACGGACTATGATTAAACAGTGCACTAGACTTGGATGCAAACAACAGCAAAGAACGTGAGCACTTTTCAGAAGTTTCAAAAAACTGACCTTTACTGCACAACTGTTTACTTACTTTGGTTTTTTCCATAATATGTTCGATATTTGCCAAAGGGTAAAATGTAAACAATTTCAGTAAATTTTCAACTTCACTATCCTTTGTTCGAATCAAGAACTACAAAAGAAAACAAATAATTACGACTATCAGCTGTGTCAGTTTATTCTGAAAGTCAACCTCAACGGGCATTGAAGAAACAAGACCGAACACTGGAGGGAATAGGAATGAGCAAATGGCTACATCGCGCTAAAATGGTAGAGTTTATTCACTCTCAAGCAGGGGAAGCTGCCCTGAGAAAGCTTATCTTGCGTACTGTTTCTTCAGTGCGCGTTGAAGTTGACTTTTCTGATAATACACATTTAAAGTGGCACTATCACCGATTGAAAGCAGACGAAATCTGACAACATCTAGCGCTATGTAATGCTATCTAGCTCTTGCTTGCACCAAGCTAAGGAATGCATAACAGCATTTCTTTTAACGAATCAAACAAGCCACGACATCTTTAATTATTGAGTGAAAATTTGGTTCGCCCTCGTGCACCCGGAAGCAAGCTATAAAGGTTAACAATATCAGTGCCGCTAGATGGCGCCATGGTATTTTCGTTGGCATTTCAATCGGTGATAGTGCCACTTTAAGTTGAGAAAATTCATTTCTCCTTCCAAATATGTTGCGGGACAATAGTTCATCAGAGATTAGAGGTGCACCGATGTTGGAATCGGACATCGGAAACGGCCATTTTTGGTTAAATCGGTCATCGGAGCATCGGATCAGTTTTAGGCAGCAGATGTTAAAACATTTGATATCCTCAATTTTATTAAATCATTTTGTCAGACACGAGCCTATAATTAACTTCTGGGTACTAAACGTTAGACGTACAGCAATTTTAAATTTTATTTGTGAAATCCGCTTTAAGTATTTTTAACTCCATGAAAAATGTAATGTAGTTTCACTTTACTTTCTTAAACATCGGACCAAGAAATATTAGAATCGGATATCAGCCGATGTTTTTTCAACATTGGAATCGGTATTTTAACACATTGGTGCATCCTTATCAGAGATGGCTTTCATTGTGCGAAACAAACAAAAAAAAAAGTTTTGTTAATATAGAAATGCCAACAGTTTAATCAAAACTGTCAAACCATTTACAGTATGACTACCTTGAAGTGACATTTCATATTTTGGGTAACTTCTATGTACCTGATAAAGTTCAAAAGGTGACGTCTTGTTAGGATTTAACCAGACGGCATTACCAGCAGTTTTTCCATATTTGTCTCCTTCTTCGGACGTAATTAGAGGAACAGTCATTCCTGTAACAACAATTACGATCGTTATAAAGGTTTTGCATATGTAATAAAAACTCGCAAGTCAGTTTTAATGCACAGTAATTTAAAAGTCCATTAAAAGTTATTTAATTGGTGCTTAAGAGTGCACACATCCATTTTTACGAAGCGCACTCAAGGAGATTCAGGAGACTTGAAAAAAATTTTGCTGGCTATTTTGTGCGCGGAACTGAGAAATAACTGACATCGGTCTTGAGTACAGGAGATTACAGAAAAACCATCACGATGAACCAGAGAACTTCCTTCACTATAATAAGAAACAACAACTGCCTTACTAGCCTACAAATTTTCCACTACCCCACTTCTATCATTAGGCGTAACAGACTCACAGTCACAGGCGCAACCATCTTGGCTACCGCCAGCCAATGTTCGCACCTTCTCCTTTCCCATCACTACTTTTAAACTATTATCACTAAACGCATCCCAAGACACGCACGGCACGTAGTCCACATGTTTCGTACTACCACCCTTCTTCTTTAACGTCATAATCACAGCGAAAAAATAAATTCGGCACGCAACCAAAAAATACACCTCAGAGATCAGCACCAACGTCGAAATTGGGGAGGGAGAAAACAAGTGAACGGAGATGTACCGGGAGTGACGTGAGGAGAAAGTGAAGGACTCTCATTGGCTGTTATTGATCAGCGGTCGGCGGTAACAGACGTAAAACCAACGTACAACTGCTAGGAAGGATATGCTGAAGAATTGAAAATTCATGTTGATGCACATTACGCAGTGGCAGCTTTTGAAATTTCCCTAACTTAATTTCAAAAGCTGGCACTGCGTAACGGGTATCAGCATGAATTTTCAATTATCCAGCATATCCTCCCTAGCAGTTGTACGTTGGTTTTACGTCTGTTACCGCTGACCACTGATCAATAAAAGCCAATGACAGGCCCTCTTGCTGTCTTCCTCACTTTCTCCTCACATCATTCCCGGTCCCTAGTGGTTGTACCGTTAGTTTTTATGTCTTTTACCGCCGATCAATAACAACCAATGACAGTCCCTCTGCCTGTCTTCCTCACTGTGTCAACATAACAAGCAATGCTGATCCATAGCCTAAAATTAAAACTTTTTTCACCGAACAACGTTTGTGCACACTGTCCTCGCAGTAGAATCAAAAATAGCTACAGTTTGACTTTATTTCGCAGGTTTTTACACTGCAATCACTTCACTCACAGTTTTCTGAAAAGGAACTTTATGTATTAAGAACCCTGCACAAAGCATTAATTTTTTGTGCACTAGTGTATTTTGCTAAGAGCTTAACTTACCATACACTTCTTTACCTTCCACCCGTTGTATTAAATCTCTTCCGGAGTACATGTTTCCAAGTTGATCGTGTCCTCCTAACTGTACATAACAAACATTTTTTTTTATTAAATACATGGCTAAAGCAAATAGTTGTAGTAATTGTTTTTTTTAAATGGCGTTTTGCCTATTTTAGCTACATAGGATTTTCAAAATTAGCCTAGTTAGCCATTCAAAAAACAGTCGTTTCTGAGGCAGTGCTGCAGCGCCCAAAACCCTCCACACCAACTTTTTTTTAATACCATGGCTTGCTCAGTATTGCAGTGTGTTACAGACCATTCCACGAATGGATTTACATATATTTAAATATTCAGGACATTCGTCACGTAAAGAACTGGGGCGGAAGTAGGAGAGAGCATGTTTCTATTTTAAGAACTACTTGTGAAATCAAAGTAAATATGGCCGAATTATCGTTATTTGCTATAAAGTCCAGGCTCAAAAGATTGTACCTCACAAGAAATTTTAAAACAAGTGAATGGCAGAAGGTGTGTTATCTGAGAAGCTACAATAAGTTACGAAAACACACACTACTGTGAGAGTCCATGGTTACGAAAAAAAGCTCAGTCTCACAACACGGAAATTCACACTACATACGTAAATTTTCAACAGTTTTATTGGAAGACGATGTAATTCTTCTCACAACTGTCTTCATCCTGCAATCATTTGAAGTAGCTAAGTACGATGGGC
>JAHWFP010100215.1:0-11371 GCA_023313725.1 Lithobius niger | reverse complement strand
AGTAGCAATCTTCTAGTTTTCATTTAACCTTCGAACTATTAGTAGGTGCGATTAACTTGGCTAATAGGATTAACCTTGGCGGCCTTTTCCTGGTTGAATGATATCACTACTTTGAAAGGCCGACCCTTTTTGTAAACTTAGCGGCTTCTCTTACCAGTTTGGGTTTTGGGTGGATATCACGACTTTCATAGGCCTGTGAATGTACAAAAAAATCTCACGGTGTAATTGTTACCCCTACCTTTTTTGTCTGTAGGTAATTTTATTGTATGAATGTTCTCATCATAATTTTCACATTTGCTATTGTCATTCCAAATAAATTAATAACAAGCCTAAGAGTATGGTAATTGCGAGGACCTAATTAATTCCTATAGAATAAAAGATATCCTGTGTCTTATTGAACCAGTAATGAGAAATTTATTGGGGTCGTGGGGCAGATAATTCATTTTGAATTCGCGTACCGTAAAAAAAAAAAGATTTGGATTTGGTGGGAAAAAAACGACCAAACCTTTGCAATAAAAGATACTCCGTCTCTTAATGAACCAAAGGGTCAAAGGATTTTAGCGAGCGTTAACCGCACCCGGTCATCTGCCCGACGAAGCCCCGACTTAATGAACCACCTATTTTCAACAACAATGAATTCTGACAATAGGTACTGAAACGATAAGCGTGTAACACTTAAGCATGTTATAATCTACTGTTGGATGACAATACAAATAATGGTTACAACAATTATTTTTCACCTACGAGCCACTTCAGGACCACGTGCTTCTAGCTGCAACCCCCATTTTAGAAAAAGGCACTTCCCCATATGACGCTTTACCTTAAAAACCCCAACAAAAACACATTTACCACCCCCAAAGAACACAAAATGGTCCTACACTTGAATTGTCGGTGAGTCTCCTTTCACCTCCATCAGAAGTTGTGCACGAAAATAAATTATAAGTCACACCCACAGCACCGATTTTCTTCCGCAGACTAGCGGGAGTTTAAACGTCAGGAAGAAAATCGGTGCTGTGATGTGACTTTTAATTATTTTCGTGCACAACTTCTGATGAAGGTGAAAGGAGACTCACCGACAATTCAAGTGTAGGACCATTTTGTGTTCTTTGGGGGTGGTAAATGTGTTTTTGTTGTGGTTTTTAAGATGCCTTTTAAATACCACTGTGACTACCGGTTGCCGGTGTTTTCGACGCTTTACCTGTCTGCCGAAATTTAGATTTGGCAACTTTCCCTAATCAGCTGTAGACGTGTCGTTATACCCTATGAGAATATGGGAGCCTGCGGACTAGTTACTAGTTACTAGTCACCAGTAACATAAATCAACGTTATTGAGACAACACATTCTCTCCATGAAGGACACGTTCCCACATTTCCGTGTTGAGTTTTTCTTTGTTACTGGACCCAAGACACCTGATTCAAACGATTTGCAAAGATTTTTACCGCATGGGGAATTTACACTAGTATGCTGAAATCACGTATAAGTTGGTTTTAGTTAAAAGACAGTCTGCTAGTGAGCCGCCATCTGACAACAATTACACTCTAACAATTACGCTCTAACAATTAAGCTCTAACAATTAAGCTCTAACAATTAAGCTCCAACAACAATAAAACGTCTACTTGGCGGCGATACACTAGCGTGTGTCTAGATAAAACTTAATTAACGTGTAGTAAGGCCTCTTTCCAAACACCAACGGAAAAAATTGCTACCTACCTCCCTACAATAACTTGGATTGTTGCTTAATGAAAGTAAGTACGAAATCGCATATTGAAGTACCACAGAGGACTATCTCGTATTTTTAAAGTAACTTTTAAAACACATACTTTAAGTGGTGGGGGGGGGGGAAGAAGGCTCATTTCGAATCCAAATCATGCCACCCCAACCAATAAAGTGATTGCAAAACGAATTCCTGCGCATCATGATTATTAAGTAACCATCTTCTCATAATCTGTCGCAATTCAGTTTTGATGGTTATTTAGTTTTTGTCTGTGAACCTCAGAAACCAATGGGATCGTTTGAGGGTCGTGCACTCAATGGCTTTGTTGCCAGGGAGATGTGCTTTGCTTATTGGCATGCATGAGGCATTCGTGTGGTCGCGAAGAGTTTAAAACAACTCTTGTAAAATAAAATATACAGGATAAAACCCTCTGGTTTTCATATTTAGTTTGTGTAGACAATAATAACTCTTTGGAAATCAACTAGAAAGCTGAGGGGGGAGGTCGTTCCTTTAGTGTTCATTTCACAGAGACTGTGAAAATGGGATATGGAAAAAAGGGGCTTAATGGGTCATTCATTCGTCTCACTCCGCCCGTCCATATGACGCTCGCAGTAACTTTTCTGGTTCATTGTCACTAACTTTTTCGTTATTAAACAGGACGAAAAGCCAAATGGGCTCGATAACTGTTAAACTATTATGGATGCAAACCTATTTAAGTTGCATTTTGGCAGCGTATCAGCATGGCTCAGCGGTAGGACCTCGGAATTTGGTTTCAAAGTTCCTAGGTTCAATTCCCCGCTAAGGCAGTCTGACATTAAGCTCAAAAGGGAACGTAAATAGGTTTGCATTCGTAATAAACTATTTTTTTCGTATCAGCAGAATTTTTTTGAGAGTGTTATTGTGCAGCTTAGTCGATCGTGGGATTTTGTCTGGCAGTCACGTGACTGGGTGACCACTCTGACCACTCGGCCATGCTTGCTGACGTCATTCGGTGTCCCCGGGACCAATCACAAGGTTGGCGGTGCACTTTGGGATTTACATACTTTTCCTTCTGTTTTGTGGCACGCTCTAAAAATAGTCTGTTGATGCAAAAGAACGAAACACTCTATACAACTTTGCCTATAACTGAAGTGAAGAGCAGTGATGACAACACTTGCATTGTGTATAGGGTGAGGCAATACAGTGTTACGAGCCGATATCCTGTGAATGACTAATGAGAGAATAATAATGATAGAAATGAAATGATGGGTGTGATGGGGGCGTTTACACGAGAAAAAAGGAATGACCTTGAATTGCTATTTCAAGGTCATCCTTTTGCTATCTTCCAAACGAGATACGTGGAGGCAAAAAAATAATTATAAAGTTGGACGCAAGGCAACAATATGACCAACAAAAAAAAACCAGATTCAAAATCGGCTAATAAATAAATTAGTTACGATGGTGTTTAAAAGCTAACTCTGATCATGCTGGCTGCACTGTAGTGAAGCCAACTTCCCGGCAAGGTATCAGTTTGTGAACAATTTAGTAGCCTCACCCTGTATATTTCACTGACTGTGACTACATACAATCATTCCGTCAATCTTTCTTTTAAAAGAAAGGGAGGGTATGTAAGAAAGGCACATCAACTCATAAGTTATTTGTACCCATTTTAAACTATTTCCGGTTAATTTTCACCAAAGATACAAAGAGTAGGTGCGGTAACATGCAGATGAAGATCTACAGAGGAGGTAGAATTACGGCTAAGAATAAGTCCAGAAGACGTTACCAGGAAAAAGTGAAAAAAAAGCATACGTAGTACTGCGTATGCTTTATTCATTTCCTCCTGATGCTACTAAAGTGCCATAGCATCTACATTGTCTACTGTGGGTTGGAGGGCAGGGCTGTTGCAGTAGCTGGTTCTTTCGCAAAGGCCTCTTTTCTAAGATGGAAATTTTAAATCTAATGTACATTTTTTTTCGTATTCTCGCGGGAGGTATTCGTACAGTATGGTGGTCGTGACGGGCTCTCAAAAGTTAAGGATTTATTTTTTAATGTGAGGGCTTCAGGCTAATCCAAACAAAACAAATTAATCGAAAGAAAACAATCGAAAATTTTGTTCATTAATTATGATTTCGTGCTAGTTTTCGACTGAATTTCATCCCCGGTTTTGGCTATCAATGAGGGATTGATCTGACGAGATGGTCATGTTTGGTAAACGATAGGTCACATCTGAACGAAACAAAATGTACACATACATTTCAATCATTTGACCAAATTGCATTACGTGATTGTTCGTAAATAATAGGGAGAAGGGCTCAACTACCCGACAATCCCTTTTATCTGCTCTGCTTTAAATGATATTCGAAGGCACGAATGTTTTCTTAGAATCTTTCTTTGATTTTCAAAGTCATATATTATTGAGGATTTATGTAGTAGCAAGCAACGTAATCTGATGAGGCCAAAGAACGCTTCTTCGAAAGAACATCATTGGAAAAAAAAATATCATTCATGAATATCACATGCAAATCTTCTCAAAGTCATGTAACAACTCAAGCACGGGCTCGGATTTGGAATCGCAGTAAGGGCTAAAAGGATTACAGAACACATTAAGTTCATTATATACACGAATCTAATATGAACATCAACTGAAATTACAGTCACTCAGAGAATTTATATCGGCCTGGAGTGACTCTAATTTCTTCAGGGACATTCCAAAAACCTGTTTTTTTGTTGTTGCTATAATTCTGAATAGCGAGCGGTGTTAAAGCTCTTGGTCGACAGATTTAGTTAGTCGCTCCCACTCAGGGATGCTTCTGCCGTTAAAAAAGTAAGAGAAGCAAGCACCAATCAGTCAGTAAGGGAGGGTAGGGGGGGGGGGAGGACCACAAGAATATGTGTGAAGTAATATATAGAAGTGGGCAGTTGAGCTGGCCGCGATGTAGCATTGCCAAATTTTTGGTACCAATATTTATCATTATACTTGTAATAAAATTAATGAACATCTGAGTCGTATTATAAGAAGTGTAGAATTAAATATAGCACAAAAATAAATAATTAAAATAACACAATAACATCAGTTTCACTTACGAAACTGCCCTGGCACATTAAATGCTTCAGTTCCAAGTATGGTATTGTATTAGTGTATCTTCCCGCCCCCCCCCCCCCCAAAAAAAAAATGTAATAAGGACTCCCACTAAGCACTTCGGCCGTTTGCAGTCATGATATTAAATGCCCTTTCGACACGTTAATCACACGGAGTTAGACAGATAAGCCAGTTTGGGTTCGTGCTCCCTATTACCCTGATATAGGCCATAGGATGGACGTTAATGTTATCGCTAAATCTTGGCGGTCGACACACTAGCCTACATGTGTCTTAATTAATGAACGCAAAAATTAAAACGTCGAAACCACATCAAAATAAAAATCTAACTATTCAAACAATTTTTTTTCACTTTTTCCCGAGATTTTTAAATTTGGAGGGAGGACTAACAGTCACAGCAAAAACTGAAGGGGGTGCCCCCCTGCCACAAACCCCCCTCACCTCCGGCGCCTATGTTCCCACTACAGGTGAAAACGAGTGATGAATGTAAGGTGTTTCGTTAATTAATTAGGACTGTGTCATCACTCAATATTGTCAGCAATTTCATTACCTCACGATCGTCTTTGGTGCTAATCCCATTGCCCATGAAGACGTTAGATAATGCAACGACCATTCAACCGAACATGAGTATTACCGTATTTGAATTTTAAAAGCGTATTAAAATCCAAATGTCAGGAGAAATTAACAGATATGTGTAATTATGTATAAAGGAATGTGAAGTAACAAATTGTAGCGTCATATCAGTTAGTATACTGTAGCAAAAATCATATCATAGTAAAGTAATAAGTCATCTTTATGCATCTTTATATTAGGTTTCGTTGGAAAGGCTGACCCGGATTCGAACTGACAGCCCAATCCGTCTTATCCATAAAGGAGCTATGTCACTGATCTGGGGATGGATTGAGATGCTAGTTCGAATCCGGGCCATGTCACTCTCACGAAATCTAAGTGCATAAAGGTAACTTACTTATTTCTAATGTATGATTTTCGCTGTTTGGCTTGCGGATTTCCTCATATAGTTTAATGATAGCGATTTGTGTGTATTGATTTAATGCTTCGTTAAAAAACTGGAGTATATTTTGTAACATGACAAGTTTTATATATTGCACCCCGACAAGTTCCATTAGCTTATGTTTCATTCTTCGTTGGTTGTAAGTCACAGGAAATGTCACACCTAATTACCTTTTTACTTCAGCCCACGTGTAACATTGTCACCAAAATATTTCCGTGTACAGGCATTTAGGGCATGCATCTCATGTCTTACATAAGTATACATTAAACATGTGCGGATGTTCCCACGCACGACATGGAGACAGAATAATAAAACAGTTAGTGAACTGCTTAGTATTGATGAGGAAACATGACAGCAGCACAAAAAGAAATGTGTTTACTCAGCGCCGTATTAAGCCTCGTAGTGGGCTGGTGCTTAAGATTTATTGTGACCCCTCCCCTCCCTCCGGAGAAAAACTATAATTTTTTTTTTAGAAATTGAAATTTTTTGATACAACTTTTCAGCAAAAGTAAAAAAAAAATTATAATTTTAAATAGCATCTTATTTTATTTTTCCCGTGATCGTGAGGCACCCTTGGATCCCTTTTTTGATCTCTGGCCGTTGCTTCAGCACCCAAAGCACCCCCTCTTAATCCGGCCCTGTATACTTTTTCGTTTGATTAGATACTTGAAGAGTGCATTGTTCCAAAACTTTTAACGATTGAACGGCAGTGTGGTATTCGTGCTCATGTCGATTGTGGCTTGTCAAAAATCCTGGATTTTCTGCTTGTATTTCTCCATTTAAATTGTCGGGCAGATAACCAACGATTGTAGTATTCATAGCTTTCCGAGTGTGTATGTTTGGGGTTTTTTTTCTGAGGGCGAGGGGGGGGGGGGGTGGGAATCGAAGGAGCAGTGGTATGATATTGTGTGAATTTTGGCTTTTTAATTTTAAAATGGGGGTTTCGGGTGTGTGAAGAGGTGGGGCACATTACAGGCTCTGATTTACATTTATTTATATATTAGACCGCCCGCGCACTGAGCGACTTGGCCGCGCGGCCAGGTCGCTACAGCCATTGAGAATGCTTACCGTTTATGTAAAACCGCGCACTAATAATTTTCATTGGCTGCAGCAACCTGGCCGCGCGGCCAAGTTGCTCAGTGCGCAGGTGGCCTTAAAAGTGACAGGTGCCTTAAAACGTAGTATTTTAATGTATGTACATTTTTATGGCCTATACATTGGTGAGGCAGAACGAGGCAAATGACGCCCTGGGATTTCGAGCATAATTTTTTTTTTATT
This sequence comes from Lithobius niger, assembly GCA_023313725.1. Lineage (NCBI taxonomy): Eukaryota > Metazoa > Arthropoda > Chilopoda > Lithobiomorpha > Lithobiidae > Lithobius > Lithobius niger. The sequence continues at coordinate 4,287 of JAHWFP010100215.1, read as the reverse complement.
GTAATGTTTGTTCCGTCGAAGCTATTTAACGAAATTTTGAAGTGCATCGTCATTTGTGTTGAAGACATGCCTACCTGCTAAGGACTGATAACGGAGCAGTGATTTAGATCTCATCGTCAATTGAGAATTATATTTTGCACCCGTCAATCCCAACATTCCACAAACACGTCTCTTTAATGTTTTTAATTTATTTAAATTTAGAAACTGGGATACTGAATCTTAGCAGAAGCATTAAGAGAATTAAAAAAGAATAAAGCCTACTAAAATTGCACAAATAAGCACAATAGTCTCACAACGTTTCGGGATTTAATTCATCCCGTTGTCAAGTGATCTATAAAGTGAGGAAAAAATCACATGTCAAAGGCAAGGAACACTGTAATTAAATTTTTTTTTTAAATAAAATGTAAAACATAAAGGCGAAAGTTTAGCAGCCTGGCCAAAACAGGTAGCAAAAACACGACCACGACCTCTCACCTGTAAATGCAGGTTCGAAGCGAGAGTGAAAGTGATAGGGTCCTACCATTTTACACCACCGTGCAGGTGAAAGGCAATGTGGGAAAGTGCAAGTTAAATTATGGGCAGATTAATGCTTATTCCTTATATGGTCATGGGTGGTGGTGGTGGCGAGGGGGGGGGGGGTTAAACTCAGCTAATCCGAGTTTTTTTTTTAAATACAGGGACATATTCTTTAATGGCTTTATTTTCTGGCATGATATGGTTAGGTACAACAAGCTGGTGTGATAAAATTAAAGTGCTTCCAACTTAATTGTGGATGTAAGCTGTTTATCTTTGAAGAAAATATGTGCATTTTCCAGGTCAGGTGTGTAGCCTGTCTGTATCCTATTGGGCGATTTCCGGTGCGCAAGCAGTGCGGAACCAAAGAATTTGTCATAACATTCAATTTAGAATTCGATCTGTGGTTCGTCATTCTTTCCCGTAGTTTTTAAAGACTTCGTGCTACATAGGTGGCACCACAAGTAGATTCGTTACATGGAATTCGGTATACCGTATTGCGAGTATCCGGTATTTTCTCTTGGTTATTGACATCTTTACCAGTGATAGTCAGCTGCTTAATGTTGGGGTAGTTGCTAGTGACAAACCTAATACGATTTTCGGTAAAAATTTCCCTAAGATGCTCAGTGATTCCTTGTATATACGGCAAAGTAAAGTAATTTAAGGGATTTTCTCTAATTTTAGTACTATTATCTAAAACGTTTTTCGCGTATCATTCTTTCATTGTTGGCTCAACTCTACCGAACTTTCATCCGTAATATCTTACAATATTGTTTTCTAATTTGTAGGACTTGATACGCCACGTACCCTAACAGGCTGGACCAGCCAGCCTTGCATCACCAAACGGTGTCGGCCAATTAAGCGTCTTTGCTATCACGAGAGACTTATGTTTCTCGGTCTGCCATATCTGAAGGCTGAAGGATTGCTTCCTTGGAGATTTTATCTTGGTTTATCAGCTTTTGAACACGGCTTTACACTAATCCTAACATCACTCCTTTTAGTTTCAATTCCGGTGTCGCTCACGGACGCACAGCAGCTCCGTAAAAGCTTATGAAGACTCAATCCACGAAAAACATTTTACGGACAGAGTTATCTTCCCGTGGAATGCTCTTCCAGACTTTGTTGTGATGGCCCCTTCGCTACCTATCTTCAAGTCTGGGGCTAGGATGGATGAGAGCCTTTTGTGATCTTCATATTATTGCTCCGTCTTCGCTTATGTTATGATGATACATGTTGTCGGCTTGTCTTCGCTACTTCTTTTCGTGTAAACAACTATTTCCCGGATCAAGATTTCCAAACAGACATATTTTATTACTTGGTGACATACTTTTTTTTTTAGTAAAGACAGCACTTAGATGAACGCTTGGGGAATAATTGGTGGCCGTTAGAAAACGATCTTGGCAAGAAATCAGACAAAATTATAAACATGAGAACAACTTACTTAATTGCGTCAAAATTATGAGTGAAACGGATCTTAATGGTACCTCGCTCACTGGTAAGCAATGTGTTCCAAGTCTCAAGATTTGGTTCTGCTTAATATCTCTGGATGTTTGGACAAGGGGGTGTAGCAGAGAGAGGGTGTCCTGTATAAGTCTTAACTCGGCACTGCAATTTTGCTTTAAATCAGCTTTCTGCCCCCCCCCCCCTTTCGTCAGTTGTTTGTTTGAATTTATTTTTATGTGTACGTCATGTCTTCTTAACAGTAGTGTAACCAAAGGGAGGCTGTTGCGGCAAATGGGAAGTGCCCCTAAAACTCGAGATAAAAGTAAAATTTGTAAATTTAAATAAGTGCTGAAAATTTGAAAATTGGGTTTTAAAATGTTTAGGATTAATATTCCTAAAAATGAGTTGTTTAACAAAGCTGCGACGGACTTAGAGTGCTTCGTTGCCCCTCTGTCGTTAGACCCTTAGTTTAATTTCTTGGACCAAGTTATGAATTCCAATCTTTCTCATCCCTCCCCCTCAACGACTCAACACAAATGTTTGTTTGAAGCTCCTTGCTTCCTTTCACAGGTTGAATAATGTTCCAGACTTGGTCGAAAGATCTGTTCACCGCTTTGGATTGCTTTTTCACGGCAGCTCGAACGTGAGCCGTCGAATATGTCTTGTTTTGATTCTCACTTTACTTTACTGCGTAAGTCACCGTGTGCACAGGTGTCGGTTTGGCCTTTTATTATTAGGTACCAAACTTAGAGTGCCCATGATCGGATGCGTGTCAAAACATGACGCATATGCCTAAGTGTTGTGCGGAGAAAGTGCTCCTCAAGGGCACGCTTCGTGTGGCTCCCGTGTTAAACGAGAAAAGCCAGGCGCCACACTTAGGTGTACGTCTTTTATAATGTTTACACTTTAAGTAAACGTGTAGCAAACATCAACAAATGAGCTGAATGGCTTGAGGTGTAAAGCAACAAACATGTCTACCTTGCTTTTCAGTTTAGCATTCTATCTCCTCCATCTTCATCTTCTTTTGTTTTCTGACTCTCTCTCTTTATGGTTTTATTATACAGCCCTGCATCATAACTAGCCTGAAAATAAATTGCCTCGAAACACAAATGGATTTTTTTTTTTTTGCCTCAAGATACGTAAAGCTGAATTGCAAAGTTGGGAACACGGAAATAAGCCTATTCACCGTACATGTCATTTCCTGTGAAAGAAAATGATGCAGAAACTAGACGGAGGAAGAAAACAAATCGATAGCAGGAAAGATTAGCAGGAAATTGATAGCTGTCTGAAAAGATGCAACGAAGCAACTAAAATTGTGGTATTTAATTGGAAAAACTGGGTTTTAAAAATTCCTTTTTTACTGTGCCACTTAAAAATTTTCTTTGTCGGCAACCACCGGTATAACCAGTATTCTGTTTTTTCCACATGCTTTTGCAAGTGCGCTAAGGAAAACGAAACTGCAAGTCTTGCAGTAGTTGACTCCTATAGATGATGTAACTTAGTGTGTGTTTTGGGAAGAAGTAGTGAGCGAGGTGCACAATTCAAACACAAATGTCGTGTAGCTATGTCTCGTTGTCAAGCACAACTAAGTTGCACATGCCACAGTCAAGAAAAAAACACATAAAAACACTGTAACCAAACTTAAAATGAATACCTGAACAAATTCAAAACATCAATATATAAGAATATAATTTAAAACTGAAAACCTAAGTCGATACATTAGGCATCGACAATAGGGGCACCATACCTCACACCTGCAAAAGTAGAAGGAAGGGTGGGCAATAACGCCCAATTTCTTTAACTTCAAGTTTGTGCAGAATAGGACTATGTTCTGCCAAACATTTTTTTATTTTCGAGAATTAATGGTTACGGTGGGTGAGGATGCATACGGCTTCCAAATTTAATCTACAACTATAATTTTTTCAGAAAATCAAACAACATTGTTTAACGGGTCAGGAATGGCCCTGTTGCTAACTTGTGTTGAATGAGACAATTTGATTAACGATTGGCTTTAAGGTTGGATGTATGGGGCTATACTCTTTTGTTTAAGGTCTGTCCTATCTAGGTAAGTCGCTTCGCATGTTGGTTTGAAACAGGGAATTTGATAAACAATATTCTGAAGTTTAGGATGCTTAAGGTTCTTTGTATTACAGGTTTGACGAGGCATTTTAAGTTTAGGGCGAACGAAAAACACAGGGTCAATCCATGTGTAGCTAGAAACTTATGTAAAGCTCAGCAACCCAGGAGTACCCAAAATTGCCTGGTTTTGGACGTATTGTGGTTCGTATACTCGGTTATGATCTACCAATTTTGCCAGTGAACAATTTTTTT
>JAHWFP010100214.1:0-28799 GCA_023313725.1 Lithobius niger | reverse complement strand
GCCTTCGTTTAAACAGTCTATTCCCGTGCATGCATTAAACCACTCCCGAAAGGATTTAGTAACCGAGTAAACTTTATCTGCATTAGTAATTCACAGAATACGTAGTGACGCGTACTGCGCGCTTCAAGTTTAGGGAGGAGGGAGTGGCGGGGGAAGGGAGGTTTGGATGCGAATTACGTCGCAGATTTTGGAATATGCGTAGGGGGAATGTTAGCAAGCAAACTAAATCCAACAGATGCTGTTGCGTCAAGTTTTTAAGACCGAAAGCTACAGAACCGTGGATTTTCAGAACTAAATTTTAAAAACGTCATTAAATCGTAGGAGCCAATTAGAACCCAACTACGCTGCGGAGACATCGCACTAAACCAAAATGAATGAAGATCACAAAGGTATGCCAGATGGTTCATAAACGACTCCTGTTTTCGACTTCAGTTTTTTTCGTGTTTCTATTCGAGTGCTGCGATTTGGGTGGGTGGTGGGGAGGAGATAAAAGAAGCGGGTTTGGAAGGGTGGGGATTGGGGTAGTTGTCTCTCTCATAAGCATTGGGGGGGGGGGGACGGGAGAGATGGAGGGAGACATTATTGGGTAAGCAACGTTGTATTCAAAGGTATTTACTGTAGTAGCGAACACCAGAAAACAAAAGAGCCAAGTAATTTTTAAAATATTTGAATGTGGCGTGGGCTGGACTTTTGTGTTATTATAAGTAAATTCAACCGTCTTTAGATGAGCTGTAAGCTATCTACAAGCTATCCTTTAAACGCGTGTAAAGGATGGTGCAGTTGCACGCAGGTCAAAAAAGGACCATGAAAGATCGCTAATATATAGCCTAAAATCGTAAGGTAAACCAATGAAATGCATGAAACAGTTATAGCCGAAAGTTAAAAACTGAAGTGAGAAGTAAAACTAAAGCTATTTACAATTTTAAAAATATGCGTACTATAATAATACTAATAAAACCCAACCTGCAATATAGCACGGCAAGACAGTTTAAATATAAGCTAAAAAAAAAAGGAGAGTTCACATGAGGTTGAACTGATCCAATTTGATCAAACCTATATTAAAAAAAAAAAACGTCAACCTTACAATAAAACTGCAAGCTTGCTGTTCGACATTCTGGCCGTTTTAAGAACTCAGTTAAGTTTGAAAAATTTAACAATCTCAAAAAACTATTTACGGGGGAGGCTGAAACTGTCTCTTCAGTCAGTGAATAACTCTTAGGGCTGTTGTAGACGGACCACAAAACGCGCCACAATCGCAGACGCAATCTTTGGCGTTTGTGGAGCGTTTGTGGCGTAAAAATCGCAATCAGTGGCAGATCAGGAAAAATGTGTGGGATATAACTGGTGCTTTCACACATAGTGGTGGGTTTCTGCGTTTATCGGCAGTTCTCCCTGAGCTAAATCTCGCTGTATGAAAGGTACCGTCGATTCCGATGCGATAGTGGCGTCGTTTCAGCAGTTGTGTCTACAGTTTAAGCTTGTTGCAGACGGACCACAAAACGCGTGGAAATCGCTGCAGAAACGACGCCACTATCGCGTCGGAATCGACGGTACCTTTTACACAGCGCGATTTGGCTCAGGGAGATTTACCGATAAACGCAGAAACGCGTCACTGCATGTGAAATACCAGTTATATTCCATGCATACATCTGATCTGCCACTGATGCGATTTTTACGCCACAAACGCCAAAAATTGCGTCTGCGATTGTGGCGCGTTTTGTGGTCCGTCTGCAACCGGCCTTAGTCTTGCTTTTGGGAGCACGTGTTTGAATTTGTGGTTACTTGTTCAGGTTAGCGGACTAATTTCAAAAGGGTAGGTCAATCGGTAAGTTACCATGGAGGATGTTATATACCAAGGCAAGATCCGTCTTTAGCCGACGAAGTTCCAAAGAACCGAGGCCAATGTTTTTAAGATGTTTACAGTATGGTAATTCCCATATGCCTTGTAAGGATTTTATAAAACGTCGCTGAAGTTTTTCCAAGTAATCAATATCCTTAAGTAGATAGGAAGACCAAACAGGACTTGCACATTCCAACAGGGAACGGACGAAAACCTTCCATGCCCAGAGTTTGGTGTGTGCATTGCCCGATTTAGAACAGCACTGAACAATTACTGATCTACGATTTGCCGCTGATACCATATGATTACAGTGGCCAGATGAGTTCAGATCAGATGCAAACCAAACATGTAGGTCTTTCACTTCTTTTGTGTTAGGTAAGTGTTCATTTTCCGTGGTGTAGGGAAAAGCATAGTTTTGATTCCCTACATGAAAAGTTGCATATGAGATGCGTAACTGCCAAGATTTGCTCAAGTAGAGAGGTACTTGGTCTCCGATTGCAATCCCACACAGTCTTGGGTCCTGATAATAGCCGAGTGAAGCTTTAAATCATCGGCATATATTTCCCGCGTTATGGGAGTTGCATGTCAAATCGTTAGAAATACGATAAATAGCTGGGGACCTAGAACAGAACCCTGTGATACACCACAGAGTTACTGGCGTTACTGGCGTCATTGCTTTGTTATGCCACCGTGTGGAAAATTTGACTCCATTTATTGTAGGTGTGTTTGCTGCTAGGTAGCGAAAGTGGCAATGAGCGCTGTTGCAGTAGCTGTAGTTTTGACGCGACCCCAGCCGAAGCCATGGCGCCAGAAGGAGAGAAGGACAATTTTTCTAGGGAAATTCCTAGGTTCTTTTACATGCCACAATTGACATGAGCACGAGACATCACAGGGCCCTTCTTTTCCCGAAAATGCCAGAGGTGGCTGGGGTCATGATCAAACGCGGGACCTCTTGCATGTGAAATGGTCGTGCTAACCATCAGGCAACCTTGCCCCATGCCGTTGCAGTAGCAAACGGCCTCGGCAACGGCGCTTCATGGTGGCCATATTGTCTATCCTCCCAAAATCATTTTAGATCAGGCCGGATAGTTTACTAGCGATGTCCCAGCTTAAACGCGAAAGTATCAGATTTTCATTTAGGTTCTGTAGATTACTTTACGTAGGTGTAGTTAGCTTTCATTTAGTTTGAACTTGACTAGTGTCGTACGACGGGCCCCAGTTAATTGTCATAGATTGGCTTTTTGTTAACTGGAATGATTTGCCCGAAGCCATTAAAACTTGCCGTACTGTTAGAGCTTTCAAAGCTCAATTATTCCGTCACTCGTTTAACTCATAACTTGGTCACTATCCCTCTCCCACTCTTTTCCTTCCTTCTCCCCCCGCTCTCCACCGCCACTACCCCATTTTCTTGTTTACTTTTAGTTTTTGCTATTGTCTGTTTCAGGTTAGTTGTAAGAATGGGCCCAGCGCCTAAACATCGCCCTTTGTGGCACAATCAATTTTTATCCCAGGATTTTGTTGATCACATGTATTTTCACGTGCTACAATAAAGTTTATTATTATTATTATTATCATTGTTATTATTATTATTAACTGTAATAGCCCTCGGCTAACAGAAAGCGGCAACAGGAGGTGACGACGGGTGATGACAACGTGCTATGCGGCCGTCATCTGGTGACGGAAGGCAGTCTGCTCCCAGTTTAAAAAGGGAGAGCCACTAGCACCATCTAGCATAATTTTAATTTCACGTAGATTTTCTAGAAAACTTAGCTTTATAATTACTTTTAAATTAATTTAAAGTTCCCATTGAGCCACAGTTAACTGGCGTTGACTGACATTCTTTCCACTGTAATCGCCCTCGACTAACAGAAAGCGGAAACAGGAAGTGACGATGGGAGATGACAACGGTCTATGCGGCCGTCATCTGGCCACGGAAGGCGGCCTGCTCCCAGTTTCAAAAGGGAGAGTCACTAACACCATCTAGCATAATTTTAATTTCACGTAGATTTTCTAGAAAACTTAGCTTTATAATTACTTTTAAATTAATTTAAAGTTACCATTGAGCCACAGTTAATTGGCGTTGACTGACATTCTTTTCACTGTAATCGCCATCGGCTGACAGAAAGCGGCAGCAGGACAAATCAATCGATTTGGTAGCGCTTTCGGCGGCCAAATTATCCAATATGGTCGTGTATGCTAGTTTTCACCCAAGGCTCATCCGTTTTTGCAGCAGAACTCTAGCTGGGGTTTATGTGTTGTGATGAGGCTCCATTCCAATGCAGCAAGTGCCCAATTCAATGGAATGAGTTACGAGTTGCATACGCCCCATATACTACGCGTGCTTTATTCGATCCTAATTGGTAGCATATCCTACAATCCATCCAACAAAGTTGTAACTCAGAACCGCCAAGTTGCTGAAACGTGTCCGCGTTGCTAAGTAGTGATACTACTTCGTCTTTGAACAGAGCCACCCATGTTTCTGACCGGATAACTGACCCCTAACGTGAGTTGCGGTTGAGCGATGGCTGCCGGAAGCAGAAAGTTGGTTTCTTTCCATTTTCAAATTTGGGTGAATCTTTGATTTTGGTAAAGAGCTTCTTTTACCACGAAATCGTTTATCATATCAAAAACCAAAACTGGTAAAGAGGGCCGCCAAGTTCCGAATGGTACGGCCCTTCAAAGGAGTGATATAAATACACCAAAACATTCGCCAACTTAATCGCACCGCTTAATAGTTCGAAGGTTAAATGAAAACTAGAACATTGCTACTTTTGGTAGCAATGTTCAAGTTTTCATTTTACGTCCAAAGTATTATTCGGTGCGATTAAGTTGGCGAATGTTTTGGTGTGTTGATATCACTCCTTTGAAGGGCCGAATCATTCGGAACTTGGCGACCCCTTTTACCAGTTTTGGTTTTTGATATGATATCAGTACTTTTTTAAAATTGTGTATTAGACTCAACTCCACTACCGTGCAGATGTGTAACAAAGTTGCACGTCAACAAGAAATTGGTTTTCCACAATTTGATACTACCTTTTGCCTACAGGCCGAACCATTCTTAACTTGGTCACCTCTTCATAGATTTTTGGTTTGGTTTTAATTTTGTTCTAATTTGTTTTACGTTAGTGTTGGTGTGTTGATATCACTCCTTTGAAGGGCCGAACCACTCTCAACTTGGTGGCCTCTTCACCAGTTTTTGGCTGTGTTTATCTTGCTTTGTTTTTACAGTTGGTTTATTTTTCGTGAATTGGACGTGAATACAATTTCTTTGGCAACCTTGTTTAGATTTATCGTGCTACATTAGCGTGTGGCTAGGCACGCACGTCAGTATACACATTGTCGTTGTCCGAACTTTGGCTGTCCAATGAGAGACGATGCCGACAATACTAACAATGGTTATAACAATATTTTCGTATTTACGCGCCATCCCACGCCATCCTCGTTACACACCTAGGCTCCAAACCATAAAAGGTACGCAGTTCGTATCGTACTGCAGCCATTCGTCCAATTTCATAGCTGGAAGCCTTCCCGTTATCTCGGTATCGATGAATAATCACCCTATGGAAATTAACATGGGGATGAGCGGACTAGAATTAGCTAGCTAGCTAGTAGCTAGTTATTAGCTTAGCTAGCTTAGCTAGTTTCTAGTTACACATTTTCAACGTTATTGAGGGTCAGATTTTGCATTGAAAGCAGCGTAGCTGGCATTCCAACTCGAGTTTATTTTTGTCAAGTGGGTCATTGCTCTTGATTTCAACACAATTTAAGCTTTTGTACCGTATTATTATTTTTCCCCAAGTACCTGAAATGTGCCCAACTATGCTTCAAAATATAAGACACTGACGCTATGGCGCCGCGCTACAATGGTTTACAACCTCGACATTTGAATTGATGTGATGTTTGTTGTGATGATTGTTGCCTAACTTGGCGCGACACACTAGCGTGTGTCTAGATTCGCGTATTTACACTGTTGAATGGAATTTTCGTTTTACGCCTCGTAGAAGGTGAACACGGGGATACCATAAAAAGTTTTTTTTTTATTAAGTAATTTATTTACTGAAATCTAGTTCCAAGTCCGAGGGACTTGCAAGTGATATCTAAAAAAATAAAAAGAAAAGCAAAAAAAGAAAAAAAGACAAACAAACGGTTGCGCACAAATGTATGTTAAACAATGCAGGCAAGCGTAATTATAAGGAATCTCTTTCTATCCTTATCTGCCTCTTTATTATCATTTTTTTGCCTCTTTTAAACGTTTTCAGGTCTTTAGGCACTCTTTCAAGTACTGCTGCACCAGCAAATCGGCATAAATAGGCTACTTTTTTTTTTTTTTTACAAATAGGGCATTTTGCGAAAAGGGCTTCCTCCTATATAGGCAACTGATAACTCGTAAATTTTTTTCAGATGCTACATTTTTGCGATTTTGATCAAATGTTTGTTCTCTTTAGGCACCAGTAAATATTTATGGACGGGGTAGGGGGGTCGGCGGCCAAAACATTTTCAGAGCATTAAATTTTTCTTGCCCACCCCCCCCCTTGCAAACATAACAAAAAAAAATTAGTTCCCAGACTATTCTAAAATAAATTTGCCCCTCCCCCTTTCAACAACAAAAAGGCATTTTGATATAATCAAAAGAAGAGACATAATTTCTTACCTAAACTTGACCGTGGCCTACGTCGTCTTGTTTTTCCAAGACCCAGCAACTTTCCCACTACGAGTGGTTCAATCAAATATTATAGGCATAATATTTATAATACTCAAATGTTTACCTTGAACACGAAATTGTTATGCCCTCCTTGATTGGCCCCAGAATGTTTTGCCCCTGCCCCCTAGACTGGTCCCAAACACCTCTGCCCCCTCTCAATGATTTAGCTTACCCCCTCCCCCCCCCCCCCCCCGCCGGTCCTTAAATATCGACTTGTCCCTTAGGAAAAGAAAAGAAAAATGTGCTCATAAAAGTCAAAAACGTTAACACACTTTGCTGACAGCGTCATCTAGTGGCAAGTAATCGTACTAAAATTGGTAAATCTAAAATTCTTTCTTTTTATTGCCACTATATGCAACGGATTTAATTGTTCTTTTTTGTATTTACGGTGTCTAAAAGCGGTTTAAAGCAAGAGTAAATCACCTTTTTTGGCCACTTTACAACAAAAAAATAGCATTGTCGAAATCCCCACGCAGAAGACCCAGACTCTAATGGAAGTTGACTGGTGTCTTTGATAGGGATGGGTCGGTTTCATTTTTTTTGATTTCGGTTCCGGTTTCGGTTTTCACGCCCAAAAAACCTCGGTTTCGGTTTCGGTATCGGTTTTTGCCACCATCCACCCAACCAGATTTTCCTAATTTTTGTTCTTGCAACAGTTGTATTACTGGCTTCAACTTACTCCTGCTTTCACTTTCAGCAGCGTCATAGACCGTGGGCATAGCTATGGCGCCATTTTCCTCTACTTTTTTCGTTTTAATAGCTAGGAGCTTTGCTGTCATTTATACGTAGAAAATGATAATTATTAAAAAAATGTAAAACAACAAATCATTTTTTTTGATTTTCGAACACCGTACGAAAAACCGACACAAAATCCAAATCGGTTTCGGTGTCGGTTTTCAGTAAAAACCGAAAATTCGGTTTCGGTTTCGGTTACCGACCCATCCCTAGTCTTTGATTGGTTGGGTAACTACTAAGTCTTTCAGTAGCTGTAATCGTTGGTTGGTGTAAAAGTTGGTGTTTGCCGTTGTTGGGATCTGGTAAGAAGTGTGAATTCTGTATGAAACGGTTCGGTTGTTAGGTTTACGGTTTAAGATTAAGTTTAGAGTTGACTGTATGACTAATAGGTCCTTAGATTCACGTAAATAAAAATTCAATTCAATTCAGAAGACCCAGACAGACAGAGAGACAGACAGACATCCTCAACTTTTGTTCGACCTCTTGTCGCCCCACCTTTTGACTCTAGTGTACCTTAAAAGCGGGCGAACTTCATTTTTTCGATTTGGTTTGGAATGAATGGTGGCCTACCTTGTTGGGCGAAAGAGCCCATGACCCAGAATGCGAAGGCCAACTGAACCCACGACATCTGCTTTTCGCTTTCGCCCTTCCGCTTCTCCTTTTCCTCAATGAAGAAAAGAAGATTCATCCCGGCATTTAATCTACCCTATTTAAGTTTTTGATGATGAGCAGTGCGATAAAACGTTCGTCAATTAAAATGCAAGTGAACTGGCACTCACAAGGACGAACCAACAAACCTATGGTATCCGCGGCCTATCTTGAGTTCGCCGCGGAACGAACACAGATGATCGATTGTACGTTTTTGGTAGCAGAGTGCCTTGTTGATATCCAAGATGGTTACAAAAACAATGGCGGCTATCGACTAATTTCGCCCCCTCCAGGAAGACGTAGCCGATCATAAAATACTTGGAGGACTCAAGATAACGCCGTGCACACAATACAGATTTTGACGTGTTGGTGGTGCCTTGGCAGATAAAAATCAATTAAAACATTGCATTTCGTCCACTTTGGAGTCGTAATGAGGCAAAATTCATTAAGGGCGCGTTTACGCCATGACTCGCATTCTCGCAGCTGAAATTTAATCACGATGGCAAAGGTATATCGTTGCCATGGTAACGACGCAACCAGGATTAGCTAAATCCGACATCGTTTGTGCAAATGCTTGCAGTCTTACAATTCGTGACAGTGAGATAAAGAATTCCTCCCATTCGCTTCTAAACTCAATTATTGACTCGTTTCGTTGTGAGCTGGTAGAGCTAAAACAACCGCCATGTTGGAATTTCAGAAGATTTCAAGCTTATAGCTGCGAGAATGCAAAGGCGAGTATAGTTGCATAAACGCGCCCTAAAACTTGCTTGCGATTTCAGTAAGTATAGGACAGTTACTGCATAAGATGTTTGCTGCTACGAAAAATCTTATAACAACCGTATTTTTTAATTTATGAAATTTTACAAGTTGAAATTCTGTGAAGGTCATTAAATTACTTTAAATTAAAATACATTAAATTAAATCGAACTCAAATTGAAACTCTTAATCATAGGTCAGATACTGACTCGAAGTAAATTTATTGGGCTCGCACAAGCCTAATTTTCACAAATTTAGGTAAGTTTGTGCGAGCCTAATAAATTCACTTCGAGTCATTATCTGGTCAATGATTCGAGTTTTGAATCTTGTTCGATTTTTGAAAAATTGTTTAAATTTAAAGGTAAAAGCACTTGTGCTCATGGTGATTGTGGCATGTAAAAAAACGAGATATTTTCTGACAAAATTGCCCCTGTCCGTCCCAATAAAACCTTAGCCAGGACCGCAATTATGGAATGGGGGAACTTTCCCCGGCCCAGGGCTCTCCTAACAGTACTGTCAGCATAATGCAAAAGAAAAAAGGTCCTAACTTCTTTTGTTGAAGGAGTCCCCATTCTCATGGTTTATAATAAATAACAGTTTGTTACAATAGCAACAGGTCAGGCAAGGACCCTAGGATCACTAACAGCCAGCCCAATTTAAAAACAGAAGACAATATCATATAAAGATATAGATTTGGCCGTGGGAAGGTCAGGGGGATGAGATATGAGGACACGAATGCCTTACCACCAAGGTTAGACCTGCCAGGGGCTCTAAGGCCCCCGATGGCATCGCCAATTGTGTTGGACACAGGATTGGCCCAAGTAAAAAATAAAAGGCAGATGAACAAATGAGACGGTTAAAAAACATCGTTATATAAAACAAGGTATGGTTATGGTAAGTACTAAAAACAAAATCATCCTCAAACTAGGAATTGTCACCACCTAAAAATAAACAATTCAGAATAACCCTGAGCCACCAGAAATACGGTTGCTGCCCTGTCCTCAGCAATTGAAACAGACGTTAATTCGACTATTTAACTTTTTTTGTAAGTTGCATATGAGGTATTCGCATCTCCACGTCTTGATTGTTAGATATTTCCAATGGTATCATTTTAAACGAGCAGATCTCTCTGGCTACGTTTCGATCTCTGCGATCGACTGACTAAAAAATCTAAATTAAAAACTAGTTCACAATAACTAGCCCAACGTGTAACGACCTGAGAATGACAATTATATTTTTCCTGGTTTTCAAGTTCATCACTAACTAATACGCAGTTTTGCAACGCTTCACACGAAAAACTCGAAATATTCAGAACATTCGAGGTTTGCACCGTGGGTCGAGTCACAGGCCGTATCATCTTTGCCTCCAACAATGCTCCGCAAAACGGCGAATCAAATAACGACGCGGCAAGATTGCCAAGTGGCGTCATCTGTTGACAGAATTTGCAACCCTGGTCGGTTAGTTTGAAATTTCGCCGCTTGGTGTAGAGATGGCAGCACCTAGCAACCTTGCGCTTCCTTCTATGTCAATGGTAGATTTTACTTGCCTAATTTGTCTTAATCTGATCCGGCCTTTACTGTTGGTGGCTGTGGTCGAGTTTAGTGTCAATGGTAGAAAGAGTAGCACTATTCGTTCTTGCCTAGAGTCCGGCGGATGTGGAATTGCACTCCTAAAATAAATGTTGTGGAAGCTGGCAGTGTTGCCGCTTTTAAACACCAACTCGGCGGTGTCAATCTTGATAGATTTTGCTCTGTGTTTGAGCACACATTATTTTATTTCTTTCTGTCTTTGTATTTTTACCCTTCCTCCGTGTGTTTATGACCAAGATTTTTTAGTCCTGTTGTCTTTTTTTTTATTATTATTTATTTTTGGCTTTATATAAGAGTTCTGGTTTTCTGGCCCAGCAATTGCCTTTTCCTTTATTATTACTAAACTCATCCAACCATCAAAAGATTCGCTGTAAAAACACAAAAGGATTCGTTGTAAAATCACGTATGTACAGTGCGTCTAAACTTCAAAAACGGGTTAAATGCTGCCTGCATTCCATCATCCACTAGAACAAGGGCCGAGCCTAATCAACAGTCGACGCGCATCTCGCAACTGTAAATTAGCTGGGCCTCGGCGGACGGATGGTTGGCCAAGTTCGCACCTTTACCTCCGCGCTCTGCTCATGAAACAATTTGGTCTTGATGCAGAACACCTAAACCCTGTAAACGTTTTCAAAATTTTAAACCCCCTTTACTCTGCTTTTAAATTCCTGACTGGCTCCGGCGAATGCAATCGTAGCAATCCGTCAACGTCTAACGAATGGATTTAAATAGCCGACCACGTTTGCACCACGCACTACCGTCAGAACCTTGGGTGGAAAATAACAGATGCGAGTGTATTAGACAATATGGGTACCGAAACCACCGCTAAATAGGCGATTTGTCGTGTTGCCAGCGGCGCAACTAGGGTTTTGTACTGAGGGGACAACACTAGCCATTTAGCCGAATGGTGTGTGGGGGGAGAATCCAATGACAGCTTTGGGGTCTGGGAAAGCGTAGTGATCTACTCGCTGTGAGCTCCTCTAGCGGGGTCCAGCTAACGCATTTTTGCTATTTTCTGGTATTTTATGGCCCTGTAAAAGTGCCGTTGGGTAATACAAAATCAGTTTTTATAAAATCAGTTTTGCTGACTGCATTACGCGCGTAAAAAATGTGTGATGTAAATCTTTCATTTTTTCATACCGGTACATATTTTTATAGATAAAATACGTTTTCAGGATAATCAAGGTTTTTTTCAGCTATGCAGGAAGTAATTCCAGAGGTTTAATTTCATGAATTTCAACCAGAAGAAGAACCAAGTACGTGTGTGTTGTATTGTATATTACGCTACGACCTTTTCTATTCTCATTAAAATGTTTTAAACTATCGTTTGACGTGGCAGTAAATCGTCCGAAGACTTTAAAGATAGTCACCGTCACCGTAAAATAATGTTCGTTTAGTCCTGCAACGCCCGGAAATCGAATAATGAAATGATTACCACGTTCTTGTGCGTCCCAGTAACACTAATTGCCCTCGCGGCATTTTTGCCAGTCTTGGACGACGGGGCTCACATGCTACGTGAAACCGAGCGTTAAGCTTTTATACATACAAGGAAGCTGTGGGCCTACGGATAAAAATCGAGTTCTACTGGCTGGCTATACTGAAGATTGAAGAACATGCCTCAGTCGCTTAGCAACATCGCTTAACCTATTGCTTACACATACACTATTTTTCAAAACTTTAGATTCACGATTTTAGGCCTGTAATTTCATTTTTTTTTCAACGATTTTTCCAAGTTCCCAAGGCCTTTCACGAACCCTGAATTACTTAATCCGTAGGTCTGTATTAAGTTCACTAAGAGATTCGTTTTTACGATTTTTCAGCGATGTCGTTTAGCCGAGTAGAATGCACTAAGCTGACCTATCGTGTTCTAAAGTAAAAACTGTTGAAACATGTGAATGCAGCAGTAATACGTTTCACGTGGACTAAACAGTACAGCAACACTGCGGTATATGAAATTTTACAGGAATTTCTATTTGTGTTCCTTTGCTGTTTTGACTTCGGATCAGTTAAACCTTACCTTAAACATCAAACGAGTTCGTTTTTATTTTCTAATATTGTTATAGGTCAGGCAGGATAGTTTAGTCAGGAAGAATTTGGCCTTTTTGTGTGAACCTTGCACGGAGGGGTGTAAAGCATTTTATTGCTGGGACTTACTCAAAAGGATTTGCACTTTAAAATTCTGTAGGGTGCCAAGCTGAAACCATGGGCATTAATAATGGCGGACAAAATGGCGCCCAATTTTAAGTCAATTTTCCATTTTGGCCTATTATGCAAGCAGCGTTATATGGTACAGAAAATGGTTCAGATAAAAGTTGTTTGTAATAATGACTGTATAATGTATTTCCCATTACTCTTTTCATATCTCTAACTGTTTTCGAGAAAAACGGCCATTTACGGCAATTTGGGCCTATTTAATGCCCGTAGATGTCTCATTTAGCCAACTTAACAATTTTCAACCACTGTTGCGTCGTTTGTAATTCAGTTGGATGACTCCAATTAGGTTCATTCAAAAGGTGGGAATGTCTTCTTTGCATCAAGGATAATTAAAATGGTCTACTATTGTTACAGACCGACCTATACTAGGGGCTGGTATTACAGACACCGTTCGATTTTTCGCTCATTTTCAATTTTCAACTGCTATTCTGACGTTTCTAATTTAGGTGGTTGACTCCAATTTGTCTCATTCAAAAGGTGTGAATATCTTCTTTGCATCAGGGGTAATTAAAAGGGTGTATCATTTTTAGGGAACGAGCTATGCCCGTTTTACTAGGGGCTGGTATCACAGTCACCATTCGATTTTTCGCTCATTTCCAAGTTTCAACTGCTATTCTGACGTTCTGACCAATGATAGACACTTTTATTTACCTTGATGCAAAGAATACATTCCCACCTTTCGAATGAACCCAATTGGAGACATCAACCTAATTTAGAAACGTTGGAATTGCAGTTGAAAAGAGGGATAATCGAACGGTGACTGTGATACCAGTTCCTAGTAAAACGTGCGTAGCTCGGTCCCTAATAATGATAAGTCCTTTTATTAACCCTTGATGCAAAGAAGATATTTCCACCTTTCGAATGAGCTTAAGTGGAGTTATCCACCTAAATCAGAAACGTCGGAATAGCAGTTGAAAGTTGAGATTGAGCGAAAAATCGAACGGTGACTGTGATACCAGCCTCTCGTAAAACTGGATAGCTCGGTCTGTAACAACGGTAACACCCTTTTGAATACCCTTGATACAAAGAAGACATTCCCACATTTCGAATGAACCTAATTGGAGTCATCCAACTGAATTAGAAACGACGCAACAGAGGTTGAAAGTTGTAAGATGGCAAATTGAGAAATATATCCCAAGTAGCATTGATTTATTGGCCAATCGATACCAGCCTCTAGTAAAACTGGATAGCTCGGTCTGTAACAATGGTAACACCCTTTTAAAAACCCTTGATACAAAGAAGACATTCCCACATTTCGAGTGAACCTAATTGGAGTCATCCAACTGAATTAGAAACGACGCAACAGAGGTTGAAAGTTGTAAGATGGCAAATTGAGACATCATGGGCATTAAAATAGGCCTAAATGGCCGAAAATGGCCGTTTTTCTCGAAAACCGTTGGAGATATGAATAGGACATACATTATTGTTTAGTAATATAGTATAGTAGTATAGTATAGAGTGTAGTATAAAGTGTAGAGTATAGAGTGGAGTATAGTATAGAGTGTAGTATATAGAGTATACATTACTGCAAACAACCTTTATCTCAACCATTTTTCTGTACCACTAACGGTTCTTGCATAATAGTCCAAAATGGCAAAAATCGAGTTAAAATTGGGCGCCATTTTATACGCCATCTTTAATCCCCAAGGTGTTCAGCTTGGTGCCGTACATAATCTTAAAGTGCACATCCTTTTGAGTAAATTCCAGCAATAAAATGGTTTACACCCTTCCGTGCAAGGTTCGCTAAAACTTCCTCCGGACTCTAGCCATGATCCGACTACAGAGTTTAAAGGTCACATGTGTTCATCAGCACAGTGATAACGTCCTCACCAGTGTTCCGTTTTTGTTGCAAACAGCGATACTGCCAGACTAAAGGTATGGATTGTAAAACAAAACTGCAGAACAATCTTAAAAGCAACACCAAGTAGTTACTAACGGCTTGGACGATAAATTGCGTTTATTATCACAAAAGGAAGGAGGAATACAAGCCAAACAGCGAAAATCTTACATAGAATGACGTAGTAAAGTAAGATGCCTTTATGCACTTCCGTTTCGTCATCGTGGCGTGGCCCGGATTCGAACTTTGAACCCGATCCGGGTTCGAATCCGGGCCACACCACCCCGACGAAACGTTAAGTGCATAAAGGTGGCTTACGATATCCCAAGTGCATGGAAGCTCGCCGTAATGCTGTATATTTTCCCAAAAAAGGTAATACATAAATTTATCACCCTATTACCCTACGTTACAACTATGCTACAACTGTTTCTCTATGCTTTGGCACCGTGTTTTCTGGGCTTATTCAACGTTACATCTTTAAACTGCAGGAGTGGCAGCGCTAATTAATGTAAATGAGTGGAATTAGGCTTTGGTGACAGGTCGTTGTGTGTATTTGCCAACAAGAGTAATAAAAACGATTTATCTTATTCAGGAGCTAAACGATACGGCTGTTTATGCTGTAGAACCGTGCTTTCTGCTTCTATTCACTGCAAGGTACAGCTTTTAACGGCTGCAGTGGCATTTCTTATTAAGATAAATGGGTGTATTGCCCTTGTTGGAAAATTTACTCCTCCACCTTTCATCCAAGCTTAATTAAATCTGTTTATCTTAGAACTGCTACTGCGGCAGTTTAAAGATGTAAGTTGTTGTGAATTGACGGGAAAAGTACAGTGCTACAATCATAGAGAAACAGCGCTAGCCTAAATACTAATTATAATAAATCATTTTATTTACATCTCTCGTTGGAAAAATGTACATCGTCACCTTTTATCTAAACTTAATTAAATCGTCTTAATTAGAACCGCCACTGCCACAGTTTAAAGATGCCGCAGTTTAAAGACGCAAAAAGTACGGTGCTGAGCATACAGAAACAGCCGGATAGTTTCGCTCTTAATTATGACTAAACTTTTTATTACCTATGGGGCCATTCAAAAACCACGTGGTCGATTTTAAGCCATTTTTAACCCCCTTCCCCCCTGTGTGGTCATCTGTGGGCAGATATTGGACCCCCCACGACCAAAAAAACTACCTGGCTCATAGCCACACACCCCCCCCCCCCCCCCCCTCAACGTACTTAAAAAAAATACACCTTAATGTATTTTCGACAAGTGCGGTACCACTTCGTATAAAATTCGTGTTACTGTGCCATACCAAATTTGGTGAATTGAGTGTTCGACACGAAAAACCCAACAAAGTGTCCCCATACTCCACTTTCGCTTTTAATAAATGCAGCTGTTTGATTCATCGTGTCAAATATTTTCACCAATTTTTTTGGCGATCTGCAACGGTAGCTAGACGAAACTTCATCCAAGATTTGTAACTGTGACGGAAAATAGAAAATTGTAGCCTAATACGTTTATTATTACGTAGGCCATCACTGCATTGAATTGTCCCAGTGAAGCCCTCGATATTTTAGCCGCACACTATTTTAAAATGAATTTTAGTACGAGTGAGGGAAACGGAGTCTTACGTTGTTGAAGATTTCTACGACAAGCCACGGTATCTTTCACCACTACGCGGCAAATTCAGTTCGATTGAATGGGGCCGACATGTTAAGTTCGATATAGGAATAATATAAGAACAATGTAAGGCTGATGTGAGATGCTATGCGTAGAGACTCTTGTACGGTAAATCACCATTCCATTGGAGATAAAGGACTTTACCTTTAATGGAATAGCCACGTGGTTTACTTGGAAACCCTCCTCCCCCCATTGTGGTTGCTTGTGGCCGAAAGCCGACCTCCCCCCACCCCCTAGCCGACCGCGTGGTTTTTGAACGGCCCCTATATACTTTTGTTGGAAAGTATACATCTTCACCGTTCACCTAAGCCTAATAATTCCATATATCTTAAATAGATCTGAAACTGTAGTGGTTTAAAGTAAGGATGAATTGAATACATGTACGCGTGTACGTAAATATACAACGGAAATCAAAAATGACATATTACGAAATAAACTACAAATATATATAGACCACGCAAACTATGATTAGGATCTTCTTAAAAGGAAAATTTATTCAAATCGTTGTATGTAAACGGTTTGTTTTCAGTCAGATGAGTGGTTTAGCCGCAGTTATAAGTAAAAAAAAAATTCTGGATGGCATTTTTAATTTTTTTTTAAAATTAATTTCTTTGAGCCTTAAGTCAGTCGAAGCAATTTAATGCTCGTGTGGATGAACCGACTCAGTTTTGAACATTACCAGATTTTTTTTTGAGAAGAAGAAACATCTGGCAAAGGGAGGTGCCAAGCCGGGGATTTGAACCGGAAACCTCCGATCATCATAAGGGCCGAAAGATTGTCCAGAATTAACCAGAAAAGTTTCCATAGCCCCGCATCCATAGCCCCGGTTAAAAATGGCATCCAGAATTTTTTTTTTTTACTTGTAACTGCGGCTAAACCACTCATGTCTTAAGGCTCTATGAAAACCATGTCTACCAACGTGGCGGCCGACCAAACTGGTTCTATAGCAAATATGCTACCTATGGTCCAGTCTAGAACTCCCCCAATTTCCAGACTTCTACCCATCGTTTGTAACCATTGTTCGTATTTATTCCAACAGTAGATTATAACAAGCTTAAGTGTTGTTGAAGAGCAGCTCTTTATGTAGTGACTTATTTTGGGTTTCTTTGTAATAGCATCACGCTAAGATTACTGAACCTAATTTGGTTATATTTTGTATGCTAACCAAATGCAACTCGGAGAGGGATTTTTTTTTTCAGATTGAAATTTTCGGGTTATTTCGGAAATTAAGGAAAACCTATCGTAACTTGTTAGAAACCAATTGTTAGAAATAGTTTTTGTTGTGCGTATTGTTGTTGTTTTACTTTTAGGAGTCATGAACGCAGACTGAGGTTTATCTGCAGCTATGGTTTCTCACGACACTTGATTTTGCTGCAGAAACCCAAGCTATTGGATTTCACATCAATTTTTCGTTGATCGGTTCAACAAACAGTTTTGAGGATCAACAACTCAGGTTCACGAGAAACATGCAACAGCGTTATCGATGAAGGAAAAATTGTTTCGTGACTGAGAATAACAAGCGCCGTCGGGCAGATGTCCGGGTGCGGTTAACGCTCGCTAAAACCCTTTGAACCCTTTGAATAACAAGCGGCTGCAGCGTCTACCTAGTCGCAAGCGGTCTTCTGTACACTTCCGCCACTTTTACAACAAAAATGTTGAGGCGTACACCTCTAAAACTCAATGCGTCAGCGATCTCTATTACATAATCTAAAAGTAGTGACCATCACAATTGCCGTTTTAAAATATGTTAGCTTTTCGGCCTATAGTTTTAGATTTTAGACAGTTGTCAGCTTTTAGGCCTATTTTTGTCTGCCGTTTTAATTTCGTAAGTAGCAGCTGACGGAGGATTGAGTTCGAGAGTATATAGGCTCATTCATCCATTCAGCACGGTGTTGAGACTATATTTTAAGTGAAGCTAATACGTGCGGCTTTAAGGAAATTTTTTGTTTTTTACGGTTGCGTATCTTCCTGTAGTGATTAAATTCGACGATCAAATGTTATGATTTCATTGAGTTATACCATGCGCCGTGGCTGTTTGCTGTGACGTGCATGTCTCGTGACTGGTCTAGTCTACTCAGACGGCCAAACATCCGTTGTTCTCGTTCATCATTGGCTAAATCATGGTGACGTCACGGCAAACAGCCATTGCGCGTGGTTTACGACGTCAAGTAAGCCTATTAGCTCTAAGGTTCTAAGGTAGCAATGATATTTTAATTTGCAGTGTTTTATTTTGACGATATTTAAGTGAAGCTAATATGTGTTACTTTAACGAAATCCTTTTGTTTTTTCCGGTTGCTTATCTTCCTGTAGTTGTTAAATGTAGTTGAATGTAGTAGTAGTTGTAGTTGAAAAAACCGTATCACTGAGAAAGTCAGCATTCAGTACGCAAGCAAGCGCCCTGCTGCAAGGTAATCTCCGTCATTGTTTCCATCAACTTAGAAGCAATTCACGTTGGCACCACGCACCACCAAATTGTTACACGTAATTTTGAGTTTGAGTTTTATGAGTTTAATTTTCCTTCATGTGCACCGACAATGCCACATTCACGCGACCAGACATAGTTTGCAAGGTAGCAATGATTCGCGACGTGCATCTCAATTGTAGTCAAGTTTAAAGCGATTGTTGCACGTGTTTTTACAGTAATTGATTTTCACTTTCCTCCTTACTTTTGCCGGAATGAGTATTATCTACATGTATAATATGGACCAGGCGGCCAAGTCAACGGCCTCGCCATTCCGTCGTACAATCAAGTACCCCACCCTGTAGTGCCATCTGTTGACGGGATTCGCCTTCAAATTCGGGTTGAGACACTTTTCCAACGTCTCCGAGCAGATGGCGCTACTTACCAAACTTTCCATGTCTCCGTCTATTGACGGCCTTGGACTACAAGTTCGGGTTATAGCACTTTTTCCAAAGTCTGCGAAGAGGTGGCGCCACTTACCACACCTGCCACACCGTTTTTGGGTTCGTTTTTTGGTATTGGGTTCGATTCCCCGCTTAGGCAGTCTGACATATAAGTCCAAAAGGCAACGTAAATAGGTTTGCATCTGTATTTATTTAACCAAAGCGGTCAACAAAGTTTTAGTCGCTTGGACTGTGCCATTGTCGGCGTTGGAGCTAAAAAAAAACAAAAAAACAACCCGTGTCTACTAAACCAGACAACTTTAAACCAAACGACGATTAGTTCTTAATTTCGAGTTGGCCGCGAAATTGGCAGCCTGATACGATGGAAAGGCGCATTTATTTCCTAAATGTTCACTTCCAGAAAGGAGTTGAATTGTTTTTAAGTGGGCCGCAACAATCGTTGCTTGCAACAATGTCGCAATGCACGGTACCGAGGTGAATTGTTTCAAAGGATTAACTTAAACATGGGATTACTTGCTTACTTAATGCTGGATTTCTCAGGGCTTTTTTTTAGCCTTCAGTCAAATATACGCATGCGACTTTTCCGGGGCTGCACCAAAGGGGGGAAATGTCACGGGCCGGCGTTTGCGGGGGTGCAGGATAGGGTGCCAGGGCAAGTGTGTGTGGCGGGCAACGAGTAGCAATCTTCTAGTTTTCATTTAACTATTAAGTCAGTGTGATTAAGTTGGCTATTATGATTAACCTTGCTGGCGGGATTTCCCTGTTGAATGATATCACTATACCTTCAAAGGACGACCATTTTCGGAAATTTGGCGGGTTTTTACACCAGTTTTGGTTTTGTTAACATATCATCAACAGAATATGTTGAAAGCGTACCACATTCAACTTAGTTGTTACTAGTATGTAACTTTGTAAGTGTCGGAATGCTTTTGCATTACGACAGCTTTTTATGTTGAAAAATGATAAACACCTCCCCCTCATACTTTTCACTACCTGAGCCTACTGACCGCACGTCATTCGCTCATCTCTAATGTTCCACTAAAACTAAAGCTAACCTATAACAACCACTTCCACCAACCATTAAACACAATATCATAACAACAAAATATCTCAGAATCTCCAGAAGCTCCCGAGTAACTCTTCCCGGTGATACATGGCTCAACTTAGCCAAACCCAAGCTTAACAGGTTTTTGTAAATAACCCAAAAATAAAATGCTTCACGTTCTGCTGTTTTAGTAACGGCGACTTCGAGGGCTTCTACATGACTAAATGTGAACGAACAAAGCAAACGAAAAAAAATTCTTAATTTTGCTGATGTAACGGCCAATTATTTATAGACATAAAATTCCTCAAAAAAAAAAAAGGTAGAGCGGAATATAAGACGGTACGCTGACTTTTTGTATGTTCACAGTCCCAATTTACATGTGACTATCAACTGCAAGCAACTAAAAGCATATATTATCATGTCGAGAATAAATCCTAATGCTGCCGAAATCTTGAAAAAATAAGGGGAAGGTGCAGGGATAAACCAAACAACTAAAAGGCATGCGCTGATTGAGCGAGCGAAGGGAGTGAAATAAGTGATTGTTAGCCAGTGTATGCAAAAATGGGATTGAAGAAACTTAAGCCGACCATTGTGATGAATGGTCGTACAATAAACTAAGCCGTGTCAATTTGGCTAATCTAAAGGCTAATTGACAATGGTAAATTTGAAAATTATGAATGTGGAAAATTTATAGATATAAATTTCCTCCAGAAAAAAGATACAGATAAGACGGTGTAACCTTTTGTACATCCACAGTCCTATGAAAGTTGTGATATCCACCCAAAACCAAAACTGGTGTAAAAACCCTAAGTTTCCAAAAATGGTCGGCCTTTGAAGGTAGTGATATCATTCAACCATGGAAAGGCTGCCAAGGTTAATCCTATTAGCCGACTTAATGGCACCAAATAATACTTTGAACGTTAAACGAAAATTTGAAGAATGCTACCGCGAGTAGCAATCTTCTAGTTTTCATTTAACTATTAGTCAGTGTGATTAAGTTGGCTAATATCAGGGGTCCCCAAACTACGGCCCGGGGGCCAGATGCGGCCCGCGAAGCATTGTCGTCCGGCCCGTGCTTTATCCTCACTAAATGCAATATTAGTTGTTTATCTTTTTGAAGATATACAGTATTTACCTTTGCCCTGAGTGAAGCGACGGTTACTTTTTCGAAACTAGGAAGCTGTCGACTTCGTTCAGAAATGGCTGATGAGTATCTGCATGCACTACTTCGCATTGGAGTTTTCACTTTTAAATCTTAACATCGATAAATGGCGTGAGAAATAAGCCTTAATTTACAAAAACACAACATAACCACTGCCAGTATTCGGCCCGCGAAAGATAAGAAACTGTGCTATATGGCCCTCAGTTTGAAACGTTTGGGGACCCCTGGCTAATATGATTAACCTTGGCGGGATTTCCCTGTTGAATGATATCACTATACCTTCAAAGGCCGACCATTTTCGGAAATTTGGCGGGTTTTTACACCAGTTTTGGTTTTGTTACCATATCATCAACAGAATATGTTGAAAGCGTACCACATTCAACTTAGTTGTTACTAGTATGTAACTTTGTAAGTATTGTGGCAGCTTTGTATGTTGAAAAATGATAAACACCTCACCCTCATAGTTGGGAAGCGTAATGCACTCAACTCATTCTTAGTTTGCTATTTATTAATTTGTAAGTTTGTTGGCTAGTTTATTTCTTAATATATGTATTAGTTTGAGAGATAGTTTGTTCATGAGATGAAATTTACTTTCAGATGAAAGATTTAAAAAAAAAATGGAAAGTAAAAAAATCTTGCCTCTTATTTGGGAAGATTCCGACAACAATGTATTGAAGCGAGTTCAGTGGTAGTTGATGGTAAAGATGTTATGGCTTGGCTAGTAAAAATGACGCTGGTTACTTGGTTCCATTGGGTTTATTGCGGTGGAGGTTGCAATATTACGCTCGCCCGACTTAAGCCCTAACCAGACTGGCTGCTCGCGGCTGCACGGAGTCGCATTATGGTGTAAAAAAGACTTCAATATTGGTCCTTAACGCAACACCAACCATACGATTGCAGCAATTTTGACTTTGTAGGCACGTAGTCGCGCATTGCTTCGCACGAAATTTTCTTCTGTCTGGAGAGGCCTTTACACGCGAAATAACTCTTGCGGCTTTACAGACTGGTTGTTTGTGGGACTTTAAAGATTAGGGAAGAAGCAGGAAAGTATTGGTGGTAAATAAGAGATAGACTTACATACTGTTGCAGAATAATTTTGGTATAAAGGAGGGAAATATTGGCTAGATAAAAGGCAAATAAATTATACGAATTGACTGCAAGGTGTTACAGTGAGGAGGAATTGGAATGGAGTGAATTAAGACAACAAGTGGTAACCACGCATGGCAAACAAAGCATGACACCATGACTACAATGCACGTCATGGCATACATGCGCACATTGGCCTATAATAATAGAGTCTGGACTAGACTCGAACTTCTTGGGAGCTCCTCTGTAAAGACATCCGCCACGAGCTAAGGAACAGTCCACCACTCTATACCGGCGCCGAGCTGGGGCCGATGACCTTATCTTTAATCAATATGGCGTCCGTCGGGTCTTCCCACAAACGTCCGGCGCGTCAGCACAGGATGGTGGCAGCTCAAACGCCAGCAACGGCTGCCGATACAACATGCGACTTATTCTTAGATGCTAGCCTATTCATCGTGGTTGCAGTAGTACAACATTTAATTGCCCTGAATGGGCGAGAAAACTACGCAGAAAAAAAAATTAAATAATAACAAATTGGCGCGGGACCAGTTGGTCGTGGTAGTGGTGGACGACTAGCCGCCCGGGTCAGTTCTCCTCCAAAGTTTTTTGCTTTTATTTTATTGCACGATTATTTATTAATTTATATTACTATTATTATGTTGGTTTTTTTTTTATTTGGTCTAGTGGTAAATATATTTATAACAAATTGGTTACTTTCCTATTTATACGTGTATACTTTTGTATACACTATAATCAGCATTGTCGTATTAACAGAACATAAGCAACAATGTAGCAGAGATCTAAACATGCCGTAAATCTCCCACCCATTCAAACCGAAAATGCAAGAAAAATACAAATCCCAAGTCCCCGCCAAGTCTGTTTGATGCTATTTCTGCCAGTAAAGAAAAACTTGCCCAGTTTCCATCAACTACGAGCAAGTAAGTATAACTTGAGGGTGTTTGGCCATACAACACGAATGCATAAGAACGGTACAGGCTAGAAACCATAGATAGATAGCCTCATGTATGCACGAGTTGGGACGCTTTACAGTGAAGTGTAAAGGGGTAGCGAAGGTTATTTTCAGACACCAAATAACGGCAAGGAAGAGAAACAATAGCCATGCCGCAGCTCTTCACAAGCTCGCGCTGAAAAAATTCCTATGGTCAAGTGTTTCTAAATTTTAACCTTTGAATATTAATAATTTGTGAGAATAACCTGGTGAATGTTTTGGTCACTTGCTATCATTTGTTTTGAATGGTGTATTTGCCATTCTCGACTTGGTGAGTTGGTGACCCTCTTACCAGTTTTGGTTTTTTGATAAGAATTTCCATTCACGCTCTTTCTGGGGCAGTAGTTAGTTGACACTGGTCTAGGTGGCGCCTCTTGTAAATATATTTTTGCTTGTAATTAGGCTGCTTTCATTAAGTTTCATTTTCGTTAGCAACTATTGACCAGGCAAAAGTACTTTCAGGAAGTCGCTAGCTAGCAGAGGTGCGCTAGGGACGATCTGCCGAACCGGTAATTCTCTTCCCAAGGCCAACTGAGATAAACCAGAGGCTGCAGCAACTACCCAGTCGCAACCGTTCTTCTACTTCCACCACTTTCGAGATGTTGTGGCGCACACCTCATCTATCACGCACTGCAACATAGCACTCTATTATATAATGTAAAAGTATTAACCATCATAATTGCCAGTTCTTAAAAATGCGTTAGTTTTTAGGCCTCCTTTTAGATTTCAGTCGTAATTGTCAGCTCTCAAGCCTAATTTTTACTTGTCGTTTTAAATTCGTATAGTAGCAGCTAAAGAAGAATTTGGTTCGAGAGTAGGCCTATTCATCCATGCAAAACGGTGTCGAGACTATTTTAAATGAAGCTAATGTGTGTCGTTAACCAAATCCTTTCGTATTTACTGTTGCGTGTCTTCCTGTAGTGTTTAAATGTGACGATGAAACGTTATTATTTCATTGAGACAGCCTATTAGTTATAAGGAAGCAACGATGTTTAAATTTGCCGTGTTTAAACTAATTTTGGTTCTGAGTCTAATCGTGAAAACCATTTGTGTCTATTTGGTACCGTTCTGGAGTGAAAAATGCGACGGACGGACAGAAAGACAAAGTCGTTGCTGTAGTTTTCTCAGTCATTTCGACTGTACGAAGACTAAAACTGCGTTCCTCGTTTTATAGTTCAGTGGAATGAGGGATGCAGTTTCTATCTCAGTTGGCCTTGTCTCTCCCTAGCGTGTCTATACTGTATACTATAGTTTCCTGCAGCTCTTCTAAACCCCAGCCCATTGTTATGATGTGCACAAGAGTACTTGAGTTGCCTTTAAAATATCGGATTAAGGCCGCCCGCGCACTGAGCGGCCAGGTCGCGAGGCCAGTGGTCGTCGCGGCCAACAAACACGGCGTCGTGCCGCGCGACCACGTCCGTTTTTTATTGATAATTCTCGATCACGTGGTGAAAAATGAACACGGATCAAGTATGGTCCGCCCTGTGGCCGCCTGCACGCCGCTCGGGATTCCAGTGGCCGCGGCGACAGGCTGGCCGCTGCGGCCAAGTGCGCGTTGCTACATACACCGTAAGCATTCTCGTTGGCCGCAGCGACCTGGCCGCGCGGTTTGGCCGATATGTGCGCGGTGGCCCTAAAGACAGCGCGTATTTACAAAATACACAATGTAGCAGATATTTCTGACCCAAGAGCAAAAAATGCTGAAAACAAACTTGTTTGAATCGGGAACAATGTTGATACATCAGGGTAATTATGAGTAATCTGAATTTCTAAAGTCAGCCAGTTGCTTACGAATTGCTTCGCTATTGCTTATTATTATACAACTTCTGACAACAGGAAAGCGTAGCACCAAAATGTTGATGCTTAAGTTATCATTCCTCTCTTTTTAAACAAACTGGTTTTCTACTGGTTCGCGTCGACATGATCCACATTTTATCGTAGCGGCTTAAGGTCTGCGCAATCAGCTGTAAGGAATCTATGCATAAAATGAAATGGGCTATAAGGAAGAAGCGTACGACCAAGGTTACTTTCAAATTGGAATCGTGAGCGCAATCGGTTTTCATGGGAATGCTTTAATCGATTTCTTGTGAGCAAGTTTCGACCAGAATCAAGGTTTCTCAATCCGTCCCTTACTCGTCCTTTGTACGGAATTTTTTGCAGGCCTTAAACTTTTTGTTAACTCCTTTAACAAATCGAGCGTATTTGGCTTTCAGTCCTGTTAATTCTTTACCAAACACCAAGGAGCTGTAAACATGAGGGCAGAAATCCAAATGGGCTCGAAAAGCGTTAAATAAATACGGATGCAAACCTATTTACGTTGCCTTTTGGACTTAAATGTCAGACTGCCTGAGTGGGGAATCGAACCCACGACCTTTGAAACCTAAAGCCGGAGTCCTACTGCTCAGCCATACTGACAAGGCCGTGTCAATATGGCTGAGCGATAGGACTCCGGCGTTTGGTTTCAAAGAACGTGGGTTCGATTCCCCGCTCAGTCAGTCTGGCATTTAAGTCCGAAAGGCAACGTAAATAGGGTTGCATCCGTATTTATTTATCTAGGAGCAGTAGTAATGTTTCACGTCAATTTTTACGTATTAAATATACCAAAGAAATATCCTGTTAGGACATTTTTCTTCCAAAACTAGCGCTGTTTTACTACAAGTGGCTGCCACCAAATTCAAGTGTGCAGGATTCAAGTGTGCGACATCGAGTTTTCTCTACTGTTTGCTCGCAACAAGCAAAGAAATGCACAAAGCAACGTTTTTTAATACAAAAAAAAAGCCACGTGCCTCATTAATTATTGAGTAAAAATTTGGTGCGTCCTCGTGCACCTGGGAGCAAGCTGTGGAGATTAACGTTATTGCTGTCACTAGATGGCGCCACAGTATTTTCTTTCTATTCTAACATGGCGCTATCTAGTGGCAGTAATATCGTTAATCTTTGCAGCTCGCTTGCAAAACCTTTTTATTTCGAGCTAAGAAGCTGTTTATTTTTTCTCAGTGGTGACTTGAAGGTCCCCCTCCCTGAAGGTCACAAACACGCATAAGGACGGAAATCAACTTGCTTCTTAGCCTCAAACAAGAAATTCGTACAAGCAATTAATAGACAATAAAGCACAGGATAAAGGCTAAACGAATTGGACGTAAGCAACGGACATGTGTAATTATGGGACTAACAAATATGGCTGTGAATTAAAGGTACATTCCGCTTGCCTTATAACAGCCACGTGCAGATCGCCACCTCCGCATATTACCATCGCACCATTTTGCGAGACTCGACGAAGTAATACAAGGTCAGCTGAGATAGTATCTGCATTCCTCTCAGCGAGGAACGCAGTAACTGTCGCAGTTGGCCTTAGGCGTAGCAGACGAAACAGCATACACACAAAAACTGTGTCGTCGCAAACTGGAAACATCACACTTTATAATAATTTACGCTAGTTTCTTATAATTTTTCTTCGGCGATCTATTGGCATAAATAATTTTAATTTTTACCGCATAACTCCTTTAGATTTTTGATCTTATGGTAATTATTGTAGCAAACGATTACAAATTAGTACATGCACACACACACAGCTGAAACGTCATGGTTATTGTGAGCGCGAAAAGGATCGTATAATCGTAGGATGCTATTAAAGTAGTTCCCAATATTCAACAGAAAATATCGTAGATGCCACATTTTAAAACGGATTTTTTTTATCAAGGGATTGACTAACGGTAAGTAAATAGAACTTTGGGGCCGTACGTGATGTGGAGGATCGAGAAAAATGGCGTTGGGAGGAATGTACCTTTAAAGGATTACCAATAATCGTATCAGGCTATTAAAACCAACCGGAATGTTTGTCCGTTTCCTGATTCCTAGTGTGAACTAAACCAATCTTCACATCATCGATCACCGATCTTGTTTTTGCTTACATTTGCATGCTTTATCGGTGTTATCTGATCGAATATTGTCCATTAGTGTTAGGCACATTAGTCGTGCATGCTTTTACTAACTTTTACCAATGTATAGCAACCGAATAGCTTGCAGTGGCGTAGCTACAGGGTGGCAAGGATGGCAGGATGCCACCGTTTCCCAGTCTCAGGGGGCCCCCAAAAGGAGAAAAAAAATTATTTAGGTTTTAAAAAAGCTCTTTTGTAGTACACTAGTTATTTTAAAATTTGATATAAACTGTATTTTAAAAATGAATCTCCAGCCTCCCCTTCCGTCCATCCACTATCAATAAAAAAATATGGTGGCCCATAAAATCCGCACAAGCTGGAAAATGTCTCCAAGTCCAAACTTTTCAACGTTTTTTTTTAAAGTCAAAATGGGGGCCACTTGACTGGAGTGCGAAAAGTGGTCCCTATTTTCATTATAACCAAAAAAGAAAGTATGAACTTAAGGAATTTTTCAGCTAGTGCGTTTTTTATGGGCCATGTTAAGGAGAGGGGGGGGGGGGCAAGAGCTAATTTGCCACCAGCCCCACCTAACGTAGCTACGCCACTGATAGTTTGTCTTTAATCACGACGTAGACCGTAAAGTGAATGGTTACAGCCAAGCGCAACATAATCTACTTCCTGTACTCAATGTCGTTTTGCGTAGGCGAGATCCGGTTTTAACGTCCAAAAAGTTCTCATCACAGCAACTTTTTTCCCTGACATTTACTAGGACCAATATTTATGATTACCAGCCAGTACGACACCCGCACGCGTGCTATGTTGAAGGTTGCATTCTTGTCTTATTAAACCTGCTCAAAACTTCGTCTCCATTCTTCAGGTCGGCCACAGTCATGCTTGAAGTCTCTTGCAGCATCCCAACGCCCAAGGCAAATTCCTTCAATCGGCGAAGGAGAAGAAAAAAACCTATGAAAACAGACAAGAAAAAAGTATAAAACGGCTCTGTGACGTCACAATCTCTCTTTGCGACCAAGGTCCTTTTGTTTGACCTCCAAACTGACGAAACACCACGAGAAAACACGAGTTACGACACGTCATTTACACCATTACCTCAAGCAAATAACAACATGTCTAAGGAATGATGTCCCGGGTCTAAAAGTTGAAGGCAGTGAAACGGTGGGGTTATCCCTCAGTCGATAATCGTATTTGCTAAAGCCCTCAGCCGAGAAGAAGACACTGTCATACGTCCTTTGTTTTTGTTTGTTGTTGTGCTTGAGCTTCGTTGAGTCTGGTCAAGGCATGATGATGATGCCTGTTGAAAGTCAAGCCTGAAAAGAAATACAGGTTGTTTATTTAGAATTTGAGATAAAAATAAGAGGTGTGCTCTGAGTCTCCTGGAATAAAAACTAACCAAGACAAACTGAGATTGAAGCTGTGTTCCTCTCTCACAATATGGCAGGTCAGCTTGCTGTTTTTCCGGTATTAGTTTTTTTTTAGTGACAGAAACGCCAGAAGCCGTCCAGTACTGATGGCCTGAGAACCGAAGAGAATTGATATCTGAAGAAATTGCAAGGGTGCCCCTACATTGGGGCTATTGCGGCTCAACCCCCCCCCCTCCCCAGAGGCTGGTTACGCATAAAAAAAAAGTTGTTGGGAAAAAAATGCTGCAAGCATTAAATGTAAAAAAAATGTAAGCTTTCCTTTCCAACATGGCAAGGGATGGAGTGGAGACATTTCCCCAATGCACGTGGCACGTG
>JAHWFP010100213.1:0-10126 GCA_023313725.1 Lithobius niger | reverse complement strand
CTCTGGAGATTATAGTGGTCTTTTAAGGGGTAATGCTATGTCTAAGTTTTTTGGAACCAGGTAAAATGACCCCTATCACGTTAAAAATTGGGCTTAGACGCAATTATACCTCCCCTCTACAAGTTCGAGTTCGAGGTTATCGTCCACAGAGACCCATATCAAAGTTTGAAGTTCGCCCTGCGGCTAGGGCTAAACTAGGCTTAGACACAAATAATCTCAAACCCGCTCCAAATCGTATTGCCTTGAGTGAGAGATGCTATATGGCACGCTGTTTTGAAGGTGGTGTTTTTGTCTCCCCTCATTACCTACGGCAAAATTTACCCCCTACCGCGTTTGTGCTAGGAAAAAGGCTTAGACCGACAGTAAGATTTAAGTTTAACTTTAGCTAGTTGTCGAAATCAGGCTTAAACTAGGCATTAAACAGTCTGGTACTGTCAGTAGCCATCAGGGGGTTGTAGTGGTCGTCAAAGGGTTAATATGTCTCTGAAGGTTGTAGTGGCCAAAGGATTAACCTGTCTGAAGGTTCTGACAAGGTGAGGTTTAGTTTAAAGGACATTATCCTCTAAAAGAATTCCAAGAGGAAATGATTTCCCCTCTCCTATGCAGGTAGAGTCCTATGCAATAAAGCATTATTGGCGAAGCGAGCGAGTGAAGCGTAGCGTGTAACGGACATCAAATTGCAAAATGTTGGTTGGTCCGTTGGTTGGTTGGTTGCACATTTTTAGACTGGGTGGAGCCCAAACGAAAGAGCGGATTGGAATGAAATTTTATACAGTGCTTGATACCCCAATTAGTATTACTGATCCAAAGTTTGCCGTAAATTGAACAGTTATTACGGGAGAAATTACAAATTATCGAATTTATTTCTAACACTCACCATTGTAAGTTTGGAATCGTGAATAGTTAAGGAATTCCGACGAAGCATGCACCATACTGGTGGTAGTGAAGTGAATTTTACAAAACACGGCAAATTAAATTTTGGTTGTTTCTTTCTAGATGATAACCTTTTTCGATGTAACGTAACTCGCTCCGTCTACAATTAGGCCCAAAGCCTGTTTCCTAGTTTGAGGAAACATTCATTATTTTGGAAATTTTTACAACTTCTAGCTGCTGTCTTATTTCTGCTTGTAACAAAGGTAATTTAAAGTCAAGATTTAAATTCAGTCGACGAAAGTTGTTGCACGCATCGTGACAGTGTCGTAAGAAAGCTATGAATAAGTGCCCGCTTAATTGTTTTCAAATATTCAGCAGTGAAATTTTCCTGTAATCCATTCAGTAGGCTACTTATTATTATTTTTTTTTAAATCTCCAGTTTCCTTTCAGCTTATTTGCACAGACGTTTTTTACGTATGTTTGTAACCCTTTTCCCAGCAAACGTCAGGATAGCGTGCTGCAGGACTGCGGTATTTAAATTATTTGCTCGTTTTTTGGGAATTTAATTAGGTTTTCGTTGCTCGCCTCTCGTCCAGAATGCTTAATCGTATTACGAAACCCGGCAACGGTCCGACGGACCGACGGACCAACGCACAACGGTTCAAGGATATGTATTCCTATGTCATAACTGCGACGACATTAAATTACATGGCGTAGGCACTTAACCTTTTTTTTTTGCCCAGTCCTGAAATTACATACATCAGTTAACAAATTAGCGGTCTTAAGATTTCATCCTTTGTATCAGTTCACGAGCGGTGCTTTTTATCCTGCCAAACTTACTCGTAAACCTGTTTCTCTCCCGCCAAACGGTGGCAGGAGAAAGGAACAAAAAAAAATAATGATTATAATAATAATAATAATAAACGCTAAAAAAAAATAAACCTTCATGAAATGTGCCCGCTACAGCAGTTAGGCACACAGCTACGATGCCGAGATGGCTATGGCCAGACGGACAAGAAATGCCCCAGGACATGGCAGCCGGTCTAGCTGCTACCATCATTATTATTATACATGAACACGAAACAAACAAATTAAGCCGTTTTTCCTGGCTCGGCCATTTTGCAAATGTCAACAGTGTGTGAATAACGCAGCCGTTTGCCCCAGCCAGCAACCATAGCCTCAAGGTCTTCGGCTAACTCTGATGGTTTTGGATGGTGAGTCACAATTGCGCCTGCGCCATTTACTATAATGGCGCTCTAAAGAAGATAGCTTCAACAATAAAAGGAGACAAGGCGCATAATAAAGAGATGGGATTGAATAAAAAGGGAACAATAAAAGTTGAAACTAGCATTGCGTGCCTTACCAAACCGCCCACTGCAACCACCCACATGGAGTGGGCTGGGTTTTTATGCCGGACTACCATTGAAGTGGGAGCAAATTTACATGCACGAAAGCCCAAAATATTGGATTGTGAGAGAGGAAGTATAGCTAGTAAAAATCGATGTAGTTGATGCACTGAATATTGATGGCAACGTGGACCTCGTGAAATTTTGTGGTGGAAGGTGTGCTTAGCCGCTAATTGTTGTAGTAGTTTTTCTATGTCAAAAATTGTATCTCACAATTGCTTCATGGGTGTTGTGCGTGTCTATATTTTTTACTAGCTGGAATCCCGTCAAAAATGACGGGTCCTAGTGTTAACGGATTCGATATGAACGAAAATTGTCAAGTGAATAGTGAACTTGAAATAGGCCTACGAATGGAAATAGGTCTAAGAATAGGCTTAACGGCCAAAAACCGAAAAACTAACTCCCTATAGGTTCAAATACATCCCCCTATTAAATTTGTGTAAGATCGGACGACGTTAGATTAGGTTTGGGGAAAAATAAAAGGCTTGAACAGCAAAGGGCCCCAGTGTCCACCATACCAACACCTCCTCTATTGATGCATAGCGACGGCAGATGGCGTTGGCATACGTGTTGCTGACGCATACTGATTCTGCTCGGTGTTGCTGGCTTATTGTATGTATGATATTTTACTGCATGTTGTTGTAATTATAACGGCGTTAGCGAACATAATAAACGTACAGCATGTTGTGAGTTGTTTATAATATAAACTACCCCAACGCCTAAAACTAAACTAAAATTACTACATCTGGGTTTCCTGAGTAAGTTAGCAAATTTCCCCATTTCCTTGCCTACAATTCCCAAGTTGAATCACAAATTTCGAACTTGATCACAACTCTGTACACAGGAAGAATTAAAGAAAAGTAAGTCAATTTTGTGGAGTCCTTTTATAATTATTGTTGTTTTAACTATTAAAATTTCAGGGATTTGTCTGGGCACACGAACCCAATTTCATGGTCTGTTGGTATTTTTAATGCCAAAATTTCACACTTCTGTTCAGGCAATCGATGCCACTTTCATGAGTGGTATAGATGCCAAAATGTCACAGGTATAACTATTGGCTAGACTTGAGAGACGAAGCCAGTTTCATCATAATTATGGTCGTTTTAAATGCCTACATTTCACGTGATAGCTACTGTGTTTGCAAACGAAGCCCTATTTCCTCGTGATAGTGTTGTTTTAAATGCCACAATTTTAGTTAGGCAAACGAAGCCAATTTCACCTGTCTTCTGATGTCACACACACGTTCTTAACTCAATACCTTTACCAAATTTAACAAAATTTGGTATTCTAGATTAGAATACTAAATTTTGTTAACTTAACGAATTAAAAACGTGTGACGTTAGAAGATGTCTGGTGAAAATGTTGCCTAGACAGACCTGTGAAATGTTCGCTTCACTTGTGTATTTCACTCTTTTTTGTCATAAAATTTTTTTTCACTTTTACATGACACTTCGACCAGATATTTTCAACCCCAAACAATGCTTGCTAGCTTAGCGTTAATACTCTTCAACAGTTTTGTTTTTATTTTATTTAAGGTAAGAAACTTGGCGAGATGTACAAATTATTCAGCGCCTAGGGTCACATTACTTATCAAGTTCCTTCCAGCAAGTCTTCCATTTTTAGCCTGGCTGACTGATGCTATGAAACAGGAGACCTGGAGGCGATAGGTTATCTCACTTTCCAGACCCTGATAATTATTATTATGGCCTGCAGAAGGTCTCTCCTGAGGCCTCGCTGATAAAACTGGGCCTAATTTGACTTGTAAAATGCCTGATTTTCAGACTAGGAATAACTGCCAACGTAGAAAAGATGATACAATAGACGTTGAGCCGAACAGGTGCAATGGGTGTTAAAGAGAATTAAGTTAGTTTTAGCCGGCACGAAAATCTTTGGACTCCCTCCCTAAAGAGCCGAAATGGTTTCAGGGACGAATTTCAAGTGGGAAAATGTGCTCGGTTTTGATTTAATGGGTGTTTCATGGAGGTTCTTTTATTTTTTATGTGTTGGTAACACAGGGTAGGCTAAAGTTCATAATTATTTTTTGATGCGAGCAATTTTATTGATACAATATTTTAAGCCTGTATGTCTTTGGTGAGTAGTCGAGTCAAGCATTGTGACCCTTTCACTTGAGCTTGTGGTTCCATCTGTTTTTTTTTTGGAGTTGGGGGGGGGGGGGTTGACACAATTTTTTTTTTTGGCGGCCCCCCCCCCCCCCTCCAAAGAAAAATCGATTGCGGGCGGTTGTTTTTTCGGCTGCTAAGGTGCAAAAGAGTTCTGGACGTAGGGGTATGGGTCAGCACCAGGTGCATAATTTCTTATCATTTGAAGAAATCATTGGAAGTTAACGCAAATAAATTTGTTGCCATAGTTCATCTCGTTTTCTGGTCGCATTGTTGTTACTGTTTCATGTTCCATGTATCAAAAATTGTGGCTGTACGTTTAAGCCTGTGTTTATCTATACCTTGGTGAAAGTGCTACCACAATTTGAATTCCTAACGAGCCGATTAGTCGACTTGCCCTAAAATTACTTCACTCGAAACCAGTGTTGCTAACGCAGGAAAAAAAGAAAAGTGCTCGGATCATGGCCAAAATCGGCATGCCCCAGGGGGATGACGCTAGATGGACAGCCCCAGAAGATGGGCGCCCTGGCACCAACCCTGTCTCGTTGGTGACCCCAGAGGCACTTTTCGTGAGAACTTTCAGGGTAAATCCTCCAAATGTTTTCGTAAATTCACAAGTTTTAGTCCTCATTGTTTCCAGGGGTAAATAAAGTTCAAAACACGAAGTTTTCGACTGGGGAATAATTTTGTTACCGGAAAAAAAAATGAGCCGATTTAAGAGAGATCGTACTAAACCAGAGAGGGACCCGTAGGAGAGTTACGTCATAAGATAAGGATCTCTGGCCTAGTCTGAGTGGGCGATATTCTCTCTACTCTGCTTATTTTCCTATTACTTTCTGCACTGTTTTGGGAGAAATTCAGCAAGGCACATAGGAATTTTGTTGCGTGGAGGGGAGGGGGGAGGCATACAAATTGAAATTCAAAATGGGCTATACGGTTTACACTTGAATTTAAAGTGGGGTCTGAGAATTAGCTGTGGGAGCTGATGGGGAGATGATGCTTCAAGTCCTTCGGATTACGGTACTGTAAAACAACTAATTTTCAGCAATTGGGTAAATCATCATTTTTTAACATTCAGAAATGTTTGCCTAAACTTTGCTCGTAATTTCGGGTCTGCCTTCTGCCCCTCCCACTTGCAGAATAATTTTACCCCTGCTTATTTCAGAACTAAAACTTTATTATTAAAAAAATCTTTTTGAGGAGGCGGGAGGTAAAGGTGTCCGTGACGTCCAATAAGGTCTAGTAAAGCAAGAAGCATTATCTTAACACGGGCTGTGATTGTGGAAGGAAAGGTGAGAAAGAGCTGGTGTGGTATCGGGAGGTTGGGGAGGAGTAGGGAGGGGTTGGGGTGGGGGGGACGTAGAATGGAGAAATCGTGTGAGAATCCCGCCGAGAGGTTTTGTGCTCCCAGCGTGTGTGTTTGCGTGTCAGGGTTAGAAACATGGAGTCTCCCAGGGCTGGAATTAAATATTTATGAATGCCCGTGTAACATGAAATCATTAGTTTCCTGCTCCGGGATATAATTCGCAGGTTGGCGGCGTTAGCGTGCGTGTTCCCATGCTGCGTGTGTGTGTTCGTAGAGGTTGTTTATTGTCAAAGTGCACCATTTGCATGGCGTATAGCTACACTGCGAGGTGGGGCTGAGCTGCACGAAATGGTTGTATGTTTTGAGCGCATGTTTTTTTTTTTGGCTATTATTATTATTTTTTTTGCTCCTATTGTTAAACATTTATTTTGTGCATTTTCTTTTTTGGTTTTGTTTTGCTAATCTGTTGATAGAGACGTTATTGTTACGGAAATTATAAAGATGGGATTTGTTTAAAGAGTGCGTCGTTAAACGCGTGACCATGAATTAATTAAAAACAGTTCCTTTAGGGAAGAGTTGTGTTGGTAGTATTAAGGCTCTGTTTTAGTGTATGACCTATTACAGCGCCCAACTAGGCGAATCTTTGCAATACAAAAAATCCTGATGCTGGATTGAGTCTAGGATATGATGGATTTTTTATTTTGGTGTATTGGTAGCAAATTAAAAGGGTGAAGCTCCTGATTTGAATAAGAACATCTATGGTATTGTTTCTAGCTAAGGTGTGTACCTTACCGGAGAGAAAATAGACTCTTGGAGAAATTAAAGAAAAATGAGAGTAAAAAAGGAATTGGCTATCTAAGTAGACATTATTTTTTTTCTGCTTCGATTGTTTGTAAACCTTTATGAACGCAGTAAATGTTAGAATTATGGGATGGCAGTATTGTTTACAAAACTTTACTTCTGTCGTTTTCTGTCGTCTTTGTTTCTACACTGAGTCATCGTTCCACCAAAATAAATCTTATTGTGGTAAAATTAACAAACTCCAGATAGAGTGCTGCGGCATTAATCGACGGCCGCCATTGTTTTTGTAATCATCTCGGATATCAACAAGGCACTCTGCTACCAAAAACATACAATTGATTATCTGTGTTCGTTCTGGGGCGAACTCAAGATATACCGCGGACACTATAGAAACAACATGGAAAAAAAGCACATGTTAAGTGTAGTAACATGAGACTCCTCAGCTGAAGGAAAATTGATATTTAGGAGGACATTTCTGTTTCTGTTATACTCTTGGTTAAATAAAAAAAATCCACCAATTTTTTACGTTATTAGGTCATCATCACAGATGTACAATTTTTGCATTGCGTCGTCAACTGACGATGGAATTATGAATAATTGTATAATTCAATGTACCGAACAGTCGGCCGTGCGAAAATACAGAAATTAAGAAGCGTGTATTAAAAAAAAAATGCACAAATTTCACTTACGTAAACATCTGCTATTATAGAGCTTTTTGGTTGGTAAAGCTGAAGGAAAGAATGCCTAAAAAATGTGCCTCATAAATTATTTGTTTTGCAAGTTTTGGGCTGTTTTGAAAACAGCATGCATATAGAGCCTCGAAAGGGAAGGGGCACAGTAAAAGGGCACAGTCAGTTTTAATGGTAAGGTTTTCAAGTGGTTTAAGTTTTTTTTCTCTCTTTCTATTCTTTTCTGCCCCTTTCATCACCTTTTTGGCACGTTTAGGTATTTTAGGCCTTCAGGCACAAGTTGAACATTTCTTTTTCTTACAAAGGGCAGGGGCAATGCCCCCCCCCCCCCCCCCCGCCACTGGTTGAAATATTTCTGTTGTAAATTGTAAAAATTAAACGTGCGTGCATCGGCCAACAACAACTAAACGAAATAACCATTAAAACATACGTAGCGTGCTTTGGTCATTTTTAGTATTGAATTCTTTACGACTGTGAACTTGGAATTGGCAGACCGTAAAAGCGAAATGGACAAAACAAAAAAACAAAAATAAGTAATGTTCTCTTCCTCCATGTGTCACGCGTGGTGGCCACAGTCGGGTGTTAATATCGTAAAACTTAATTCCAGAGCAATTCAAGTACAATTTCTTTTTCGCCACCATCTCAATTAAAAGTTTTATGGCTATAATTACATGGCGGGCGCAAATGTGCTATTTGTAGCGAAGGATGCTATTGTGATGGTCTGGCGACTTTGTCGGTGATGGGTTTGGGGGGGGGGGGAAGGTTTAAACCATTGGGGGTTATTTTTTTTAAATAGAAATAACGATTTAGGACAAGAAAGCCTTCGAGGAATTATAATAACGGCCGTGTCATTAAAATTTCTTTTGATGGTCTGTTGAGATGTGGAAAGGCTTGACACGCACCTTGTCTCGTCGTCAATATTTATTTGCTTTTTATTTGTTTGTCAATGCTTGACGAACTCGAATAATGGTAGTTTTGATTCTAGTAAATTATCGCACGGTTTGTGTTTTTTTTCTTCTTTTTCTAATTATTGTGCTTCGTGTACGATACTGGTTGCTTGCGTGTTGAAGGTCGCTTTTAGAAGCATGTAATAATAAAATAATAAACTTTTCAATTGTAGGAATGAAAGCCTAATTGCTTTCGTGCGTGTTTATACAAAGTGTTGACGGGAGTGTAGAAAGTGAAGTTTTAAAGATGTATGTAGCTAGTGTTTGTGGACTTGGTGAAATTGTGTTTCTTTGGTTAAGATATATTTATTATATAAAAAACCAAGACTGGTAAAAGGGCACGCCAAGTTCCGGTGGTTCGGCTCTTCAAAGGAGTGATATCAGCACACCAAAAGATTCGCCAAGTAATAATAGTTAGAAGGGTAACTGAACTATTATTATATTATATTATATTATATTACATTACATTACATTACATTACATTACATTATATTATTGATACTTTCGGCCCCTTGACCAGTTTTTGGCTTTATTTTGATATTTTGTTTGTTTTTCGTGAATTGGACGTATACCGAATATCTTTGGCAACGTTGTTTAGATTTGCGAGGACACACTAGCGTGTGTCTAGATTTTACAGTTTGGGGTCAATCGGCGATTATTGTGTGCGCAGCGTGTCTCGAGTCCTGCAGGTATTTTATGAGCGGCTACGTCTTCCTGGAGGGATCGGTTTTAATCGACGGCCACCATTGTTTTTGTAACCATCTTGGATATCAACAAGGCACTCTGCTACTAAAAACGTACAATCTATTATCTGTGTTCGTTCTGCAGCGAACTCAAGATAGGCCGCGGACACTATAGTGTTTTAGCATTGGTAGGCTTTTGCTAAGTTTGAAGAGGCGTCCTAAAACAATAACTGTAGAAGAAAAAAAAACCGTTACAACCCCTGATGGTAAGGTAAAATATAACTTTGAACTCAAAAGTGCAACAAGAATATTTTATTTCTAAGTTGGTGCTTCAAACCCAGGTAAAAAAAAAACAGTTGACTTAATGATGAAGTACAATATCTTAAATATCATGGGGTTAACGAATTATGTAGGCCGTAATGCTTTTGAAACATTATTTTGGTATAAAGAACAAGTATGGACAAAATTGAAAGAACTTCCAGATTTCAGACAATAAGAAATAAAGAAACCTATGGGGAAATATGCGACTAATCCGTTACAATAATACGACTTTTAACAATTTACTAGAAAACGTTTTAAAAATTTACTAGAAAATTTTTTTTTTAATCTCACGCAATTTAATAAATTAAAATTGGAGGAAAAAAAATCATTATTTCACACGAAATGAAAAACAACCCTATTATTTCGAAGATTAAAAACTTGTCTTGATTTTCAAAGATAAAACATTAAAATCACGGGTGCTTTTCT
This sequence comes from Lithobius niger, assembly GCA_023313725.1. NCBI lineage: Eukaryota > Metazoa > Arthropoda > Chilopoda > Lithobiomorpha > Lithobiidae > Lithobius > Lithobius niger. Next base: position 554 of record JAHWFP010100213.1, on the reverse strand, counting down.
GATTTCACGTAACGCTCCATGTATTATCTAAATCCGGGCAATAAGTTGCGAAACAAGGGCCAACCGCAAGTAGTTAAAACCATACTATAACCAGGACGAACCAACTCAATTTTTTTGTCCATTTTTTTTTATCTGCTTTGACGGCATACTAATGCAAACATAAACACGGGTAATAGTGGGAATGTTGGTAAGGAAGGCTTGTACGTGTATACATTTGCGCTGTCGTTTGTTTATCTGACGGTGACACTCGTCCATAATGGGACGACGTTGGCAAATAATCATAAAAGTAAGGGGGGGGGAGGGGTTAACGTGCTGCTAAATGTTGCATGACGTTGTGCCCCGACTCTCGCGCCGCGTTACTGAGTGGCTGCTGAAGGCAGATAAGGCCTTTCGCTACGATGGGAAGCAGAAGCCCGAGCAGCTGATAAACGCCATAAGGGCTTTGTTTTTATTCCAGCCCTCCCCCATTACGGCTATTTTCTTTCTCCTTTTTCCCTGGCACACCCCCATTATCAGTTAATGCGATTATCTTTGTGATGGGACGTGTTTTTTTT
>JAHWFP010100211.1:0-11495 GCA_023313725.1 Lithobius niger | reverse complement strand
GGTCTGTGCCTCGTCTATTTTGGTCTATGCCTCGTCTATTTTGGTCTGTGCCTTGTATATTTTGGTCTGTGCCTCGTCTATTTTGGTCTATGCCTTGTGCATGTTGTCGAATGCTCTGAGAATGTAAAATCCAATACTGGATGGCAAAAGCAGTGCACACTACTTAGGAAGGGTTACACTCTTATTGGTATAGCGAATTCAGTTTGCTGCCCTTGCAAGCTAGAGTGAGCAGAGATCGGTTGTCATGTGGAGCAGCGGTTTCCCCGGAGGGGGACTAGTGCTTCCATCCCCCAAAACTTTTCAAAAGCACTACAATGGTAAGAACAAATTTTGTTACTGGAATCCTAGGGACTTACAGCCACTCTTTCTCTCAACTTTCTGGATTTCTTAGCTGAATTTCTTAGCTGATTTTCCCCATTTGAATTCCAATTTCCCTTGCGCCTTCCAGACAAAATTCCTGGGTGCGTCACTAGTGTAGAGCGGTGTAACTGTAGTGCAGTGGGAATTAAACCGTACCAGCTCTAGCTCTAGCTAGCTAGTACCAGCTGTAATCTACTGTGAAATTTTAGCAAGGTGCCAATTTTGACTGTCGACTCGAAATGAAGCATTCAACAACGAGTTTCAAAAGATACTGAAAAAACCGTTACTGGATCTACTTCGAAACTCATTAACACTCGTATATAGTTTGAAACTCATTTTCGCTCACTTTCAAAATGAAGATATTAATAATACCTTGCGAATTTTCGACAGAAGTACTTCTGCCTCTAAGTTTTTGGCTTTTCGAACTTGGCAACCATTGTGGTAAATGTTGCATCGAAAATACCAGAGGCCACAACATTTACCGCAATGGTTGCCAAGTTCGAAAAGCCAGTTGTGTCGATGTAGAAAAGCCAAATACTTAAGGTGCCTGAGGAAGACAGCAGTACTTCTGTCGAAAATACGCAAGGTGTTATTAATATCTTCATTTTGAAAGTGAGTGAAAATGAGTTTCGAATTATATACGAGAGTTTCAAAATCCCCTATTCTTCAATAGAAATTCTTTGTCTTATTGTTGTGAAACAAATTTGCCAAAGGTGCATAACCACAGTGGAAGTTAACCAAAGCAATGGCATAACCACAGTGAACGGTAACCATGCCGACGTGGTTATCATTTTTCAGAGCTTGGTGACGTTGCTGCTTTGTCTGTGATTTGGTCTGCGGCTTCGTGCCAATGGAACGACACAGAGTAACGAACTGAATATAACACGGAGTATTCCCTTGTTGCACTCGTGCTGAATTTAACAACTCTGGGCAGTCGGAATAATTTTCTACTGCGGTGTAACCTAGGTGCTGTAAACTGAATTTGCTATTAGCCTTCTTTGTCTTGCTGCTGGAGTCGTGCCTGGTATGTGCACTACTTACTTAGCCTGTTCGCTGCTTGTTTGTTGGTTTCAGTTTGGGCGTGCTTTAGGGTTGATTTGGGTTTGATTGGAGAATTAAGCGGGATGGTATAATGACAGCTGCATTTTGCAAAATGTGATAGTGGGTGTCCAGCCTGGGCGATATGAAGGGCATAATTCTTATGAACTAACGCACTTGAATTAAAATTTAAAAAATTTCATCAGATTTTCATTTAACTTCTTCATTGCTACAAACCTGCAATTTTCTCGTACTTAAAAACCCAAAGAATAAGATATTGATGAAGTTATTGTTGAAGTTGATGGTTTTTAAAATTTAAGTGTTGCTTATGCGTGAAAAATATGCACAAAAATAAAAACTTTGCTGTGAGTTTACGCTGCGGGGAAAATGTGTGGGACATTCAAACCAATACATTAAAAAACCTGTTAACTGCAGTACAAAAACGAAACGAGGGATGTCTCGGAAATGTGGTAAAAGTAGACCTTACAAGATGAGTGCGCTTCTGACGTGCCCAAATCCCTGCATTGTACCGGTTGCCAAACTGACATTGATCAGTGATTATATCCATAATTTTAACCATGGTGTCAGTGTTTTTACTTCAGAACAAATTTATAGTTAAAAGAGAAATATATAAATTATTTTATACTGCACATCGTACAATGATTAAGCACAGAATGAACATTGATAAAAAAAAATTGTAAAATTACATTTGAAGGTAATTGTTGGCTAAATTCTGAAGGATGGATTTAAAAATATAGAATTAGAATTACATGAGTAGGAAAATGGCAACTTTTGACTACTTAGCTCAAAAACAGTTCCTCTCCTACACACACTTTGGTCGTAGATGGCACTAGTGCCATTATACACCAAACAATGCAACGCTTATTAATGACGATGCAATGTTTCTGAATTTTCGTGTAAATTCGATGGTGGTCATACAGAATGCTACGAGTCTTTATATGCAAGTATTGCAGTTGGGCACTCGTCTACTGTGGTTGCTGTTTCTCGGCCCTGGGTCATACTAAACATAGGAACTGCCAAGAGACAGAGCCAAACGTTCAGCTTTAACCCCAGTAAAGTTGCTATGCCCAGTATTGCAGTATTTATACCAACAAAAGAACAATCGATATACGGGTGGGGGAATAGGTGTTGCCATGCGGGGTGTCACTTGGGTGACAGTGGTGAAACACGTCCACATTCTGATCAAGTTTACCAACAAGAAGTGGAGCTGCATTCCAGTCACTGTCCTAGATCGAGGTCAGCTTACACAACAGATTAAGACTCTGGCAGGAATGTTGGTTCTAACCGCATAGCGATGTGTTTATCAGTCAAGGGCAAGATTACATCCAGCCATTGTCTGATATCCGCTCCTGGCTAGACAATAGTGAGGGAGAATTATTAAGTGTGTCCTTCTCCATTACCTTTCGTCTTGTCATGAATAATTTTAGCCTGTTACACAACCACCACTTGAATTTGCTGGAAGGACAGAGCACTCGTGCTGAGACAGCTGCTCGGTAATAATATGCGTATGTGTATTGTGAATTTTGGGTTCCTAAGCATTTTTAATGGCGTCTGCTGCGGATCCTATTCCCGTTCTCCCAGTTCCTCACCAGCAGCATGATGACGTGGTGCGCCGATAAGAGGAAGAGCTGCCAAGTCTTACTCCGAGGGCGCCCATCTCTCAGTCTCGGTGCTGTCTTTTTGGCATCGTCCCTTGGGCACATGCCGATTTTGGCCGTGATCCGACCACTTTTCATTTTCCGATCCAGTGTCAATTGAGATGTGTTTAGAAATAAACCAAGATGTTTTGAGTAATTACCGAGTGGATTGAGTTCTTGATTAAGTGATTGACCCCGAACATATGACGAGTGTTGCAATACAGTAGTAGTCCTCATTACATCTTGGCACCAGAACAGGGACTCGAACCCTGGACAAGTAAATAAGTCAAAAAAGTATAATTATATGAGCAACCCTAAGTGAAATGCGTATTTAGCTTAAAGTTCAGTTTTCCTTGTCAGCAGAAAGTTAATACGAAGGGAAGGACTTTTGTTAATTTGTGTAAAGTATTGTGTGGAGCAATTTTTTTTTTTTTTGCATTTCGCTATTTTCAAACGGGGCAAGAATTGATGCAAGTCTGTTTTCCCCGTTATCCAAATGGTTGATAATAAAAGAGGCCGGTGATTATTTCTCTTTGGGGGAGGGGGATTAAGGTATAACGAAGTTTTTTCAAGGGGGTCATGAATTTCTTAGGACCTCTCAGTTGGGGAGGGGCGGGGTCAGAAAAGAGTTACAAAAGTAGATGGAAAATACAATTTTAAACCTCAGAAGTGGTACTTTCAACACTGGAAATATCTAAAAACGTTTTAGCTTGGGGGGGGGGGGGGGGGCGGCATGCCAGCATGCTGCACCCCCACCACGTGAACCCTTTCGCCACATAAGTACAGCGGTTTGAAGTCGTCAGTATCTGTGCTAATGTTGAGTACATTGCACTTTTTTAAAACTATGCTAGATCTCGGGAGAGTTCATCTTGCAAGTGTTGACTGTGTTGGAGGTATGGGCATGTCTGCATTTATTATGTGTAATGCTCTGAATCTCTATACGAAGGAGGTGTACAAATCACACTTCTGAATATTTTCTAGATTATGGTTTTTATCCCAGAATACCTCCCCAATTAAATTTTTCCATTATTGTCCGCTTGCGACTCCGCCCGCATGCCCGGACTTGCCCGGATTTGAGAAAATTCCACTAGTGACAATTTTTCCTGAGAACGCTGTATTCTCTCACCTTGTAAAAGCGTGTTCTCCACCGAGAAAAGACGTATTTTCTATTCATTGAATCTGTCAATAACGATCATACTTTCGTGCCTAGTTTTTCGTCGGGCTTGGATTCCCACGTTTCTTTCAAAGTTAAGTACAAGAAATATCAAAAACATTCTAAAAAGAAGTTGAAGCAATCTTCCAAACATTCTTAAAAAAAAGAGATTCTTCATCCAAGCTTTCAGTGGAACGTCAATCTCCTTCCCTTCACGTGGCCCCTTCGTTGACTAGTGGCTCTTCGCTTCCTGCTGCAGATACCCAGTCCCCTTTGTTCTTGGCCGGCCTTCCTTCGCTTTGTGAAGTTCCCTAACTCCTCCTGTCCACTCAAGACAGACCTAGCACAGACGCCTGCCAATGATAATACCACTGTTTCTCTCACACCTCTCTTTGAACTGCAAATCTCTTCGCCTCCAAGGATCCATTAGCTTACGCAAACCCCTATGCTTTCCCCTTCCTTTTCTCAAGTGAAAACAACTACTCTGCAGCCACTGGATCTATGCACTGGTCTTCAAGGTAATCTCCTCTGTTGGATTTCCACCCCACTAATGGTGATGCTTCCTGTCTCACCAATCGGTGTCCTCCATCTAGACGGCTTTCACTCCCTTTGCCAAGCCGACGCCAATCACTCCCTTCATTGGCCTTGCACTGTTTGTCCAAGCTGTGCACGTTGCTCAAGCGGCGCCTTTCGCCGCTCCCTGGTAAGCTCCCTTTGCTGCCAGTGCCTTATGGGTCCTTTGTGGAATCTGATAATGAACAGAAAACGTTTCTGTGACTTCTGACACTGGGGCAGCAGTTTCAACTTGCATCTTAAAATTGAGAGACTAGCCCCGAAAATAGTTAATAAAAAGACAAACCAAATAATGCACAAGCATACACTGAAAAGCGACGTTACGGAACAGTTTCATTCCGTTGTCAAGCAGAAATTTTCTTAGCAAAGGCTAAAAGTCAACATATATGCACTTGAATGGTTTCCCATCCTAGACAAAGAAACACTTTATTTTCGATTTTATTCTGCCTGTTTCTTTGTCTAGGATGGGAAACCATTCAAGTGTATATATGTTGACTTTTACCCTTTACTAAGAAAATTTCTGCTTGACAACAGAATGAAACTATTCCGAAATGTTCCTTTTTAGTGTATGCTTGTGCACCATTTGGCTTGTCTTTTTTTTGACCTTACATCTTCTCACGGAAACCCTTGTTCCTCTGCTCGTACTCCCGAAGCCACTTCAAGCTCTTTTAAAAATCAAGGACTCGAAACCTACATCTGAGTCCCGAGTCCCGGTGAAGAAAGGCATTCCCCATCTGCTCTCGTCATCCGTTCTCTGGTGATCTATTACAGGGAAAGGTGACCTGTTAGAACTCGCTCGATGGACCTGTTGGCCATCCAGCTAAAGGATTTTTTTTCAATGTAAGAGGTGAAGCAGCACGCCCTGCCCAATATGCTGCCTTTGATGAAGCCAGTTTCGGTTTGGTGCGTTTGGACTCCAGTTTGACACCACCTTCAAGCTTAAAATGCAGCTACCCATCTCTTATCGTAATTTTGAGACCTTGGAAACTATCCAAACCATGGGTATCGGAGCAGTATTCCATGCCGATTTCCTGTATATGGCCACTGCCGCCTACTTGGATGCCACCACGGATCCAACTTGTACCCAGGAAGCAGTGGTTAAAAATATTAGAAAATGCTTCCATGCGATTATGTCTGTCTGAAGCCATTCATCGGCAAACTAAAGGGTGATCAACAGCATGCTTCACCACCATTATGCCGTTCTTGCCTTTGCTTCATGACTTCGCCAAACTAAAGTTCAGGAACTTTGACCAGCCCGTTCCACGAGGCTACCACCCTTTTCGAAATCACCCATTCTTTGACGGCAGAGTTTAAACGAGCCCTTGCATCACAAGTCCAACAGCCTAAAAAGAAACCACAGCAGCATCCACTTCAAGGATGGGCAGCCCTTTCACGGGTGTTCTCGTGGCAGGGGTTGCAGAAAAGGAAGAGGATCTCAGCGCCAAGGTGACAAAACTTCCGAGAGAAGAAACCCACCACGCAGCTAGTACCCCATGAGGAAAGGAAAGAATGTAAAATATTGACATTCAGGATTCCCCGGGTGACTAAGAAGTCATCTTACTTCAGTTGGTAGCCGCCTGCAATGACACACAGAAGCTTGGAATGAGATTACGAACAAACCGTAGCTATTGTCCATAAGCTCGCACAGCTATTAAGGGACATTTCTCCATTACCCGAGGCTTGTGGATTCTCCTCCATGGTACTTCATGTCCACTCTGACCCAAGATTTTCTCTCAGATGTGGAATCCTCGTCAACAAAAGCACAGTTGAGATTTGCCAGGACTGGTCGAAGACAGGCTTCTACAATCCCATCTTTCTTGTCGAGAAGAACACAGGAGGGAATCGATTCCTCTTCAACCTGAAGTTTCTGAACAAGCTCACCAGCAACGGAAGCTTAAATGCTGAAACCCTAGACTCAATCCGAAACTCGGTCCGACCCGGGAAATTTATGCTGTCCATAGGGAGCACCGGCTTCGTCTATTTTTTAGTATTGTTAACGGCCACAGTCACACTATTGTGGTCCGAAATTTCTTTGTGCTGTGGCCAATTTTTTTGGAAGGCTTGACTATACCATGAAAGCGGGCTTCCACAAACTTGTAGAGACTAAGCTAGATTTTCGATTTGTTGAAAATGCCTTCAACTGGAATGGGTTGAAAGAAAATGTCGCTTGTGCTGAACACATGGAAGGGTTTAAGAAAACTCTTGAGGTGGGAAGGAAAGTGAAAAGTTGTCCTCATCGTTATCCGTTTTTTGTGTGTGTTTTTTTTGTTATATCTTGTGTCCTGCACCTGTGCAGATTGTCACAATGCCTATGGGCACGACAATTTTTTTTTTTATAAATTGTATATCAGTAGTGTGCGTTTCTACACGTCCCTTTTTACCCAGACATGTTCCATCTCTTCATGTTTGTCCTCTACAGGAAAGTCTACGACTTCAAGGCCCTTCAGTTCGGGCTGACCATGGTTCCAAGGATCACCAAACCTAATCTTGCCACTCTTCATTCCAGAGGCATCATGACACAAAAGCCTATCTAGACACCTGTCTCGTCCAGAACAAAGACTCCAAGAATCCTAACAGACCGCCAGAGCACGGCGGTCTTTCTATTCAAAATCAGTATCCGGAAAAAAAAACCGCCTCCGACCTAAACCCCCAGAAATAACACCCCCAACAAAACTTCCAGAAAAATGCCCCCAGGAAAAAACGTTCTCTAGTACGGGGAAATGACCCAGTAGTGGTCGTCGTAGCTGATCCTCAGATTTGAGCTGGTTCATCTGTATGAGCAATAGTTTACTTCAGATGACTTAAAGCTATAAACAATTTATTTTTAAAATATCTTAGAGAATTTACTCAGCTCTCCATTTACAATTCGTATACTTAGCTAACTTTTTCCTTAAAATAACCATTTTTAGCCCTTACTAATTAAGGAAATGTAGTTAGGATAGGGCGAATCCAGAGATGAGAACCAGGAAACCATTTTTCAGCAGTGGGGGGGGGGGGGAGAGAGTTTTTTCCTAGGGGGTTTTTATCCTGGGAGCAATTTTTCCTGTGGGCATGTTGTTGGGGGCATTTCTACTGGGGATGTTTATTCCTAGCTCCTTCAAAATCAGATTGAAGTCCCAAACTAGAGCCTGTGAGAGCTTTCGTTTTCCTTGGGCTCTCTTTGACCTGGAGGAATTAAAACATCCGTCATCTCCAGAGAGGATTCTGTCCATCAAGGAAGGAGTCATCAATCTGCTGGATACACAACCTCCACTTCAACATCCTGGAACTTTGAGCAATGTACCTTGCCATGCGCCACTTCCAAGACCATCTGAAAGGAATGCAACAATTGAAGTGAATAGCAACGACATCACTGCTTATGCCTACTTGAACAAGGGAGGAGGGATCCACTCAAGGAATCTCCTGCTGGCAAACCAGATCTTCCTTCTGACCACTGTATTGAAGATCAATATAACCTCACTTTACATCCCCGGGAAGCGAAATGTTCTGACAGACCAGATGTCCAGACAAGGCAAAGTCCCAACAACAAGGTGGACACTATAAAGACCTCCAAGTGCAGGAAGATCTTTGGTCTTTGGGAACCCCAATGATCGATCTCTTTGCCACAAGCTCCAATCACCACCTCCCGAATTACAGGAGCCCTTTCTCGGACTTTCATGTATGGCGACAGATGTTCTTCAGTGTCGTGGACTCACATGGTCACTTAACATCTTTCCTCGTTACGTCCATCTTCCACTGACCCTGAAAAGGTTGCAATAATGGAAGAAACATTAATCCTCATCGCCCCGAATTAGCCAGCTAACCATGGTTAATTCCCCTTCTGGAGCTTCTAGTGGGCTACCCATGGAGGAGTATCTACTCACCCAGAAGACAGGAAGGATCATCCACCAAGCACGATCAGTCCTATTATTTCACGCCTGGCTAATATTCTCCAACTTCTCCAGGCGGACGGCCTTTCGGAGCAGGTTGCCAACTGCATCATATGCTGTCTCTGAGGGTCGCCCCACGTAAGATCTATAAAGGTAAGTGGCTTTGGTGGCATCATTAAAGGAGTGGAAACCAGACTGATCCCCTCGCTCCATCTCTAATCCAACTCACGAAATTTCTAAACAACCTCTTTTCTTCTGGGATGAATATATCCACCATCAAAGTTTTTCGTTCAGCCACCAATTTAGTACTTACAGTAGCTGGACATACCTCCATCATAGAAGACTTCAGATCAAAATGAATAATATTTTTTTTAGTTGTACTGGAGCTAAAAATTTAGTGCGTAGTCTTAAAGAAGGCAAAGCTCCTGGTTCCGACGGCATTGGGCCAACAATTCTGCGGAACACAGCTGATGTCAGCACTGACTTTCTCGTGTTTATTTTCTCCAGGTCACTTGAGCTGGGGCTGTACCTGATGATTGGTTGTCGTCAGCAGTAGTGCCATTGTGTAAAATGGTAAGAGAAGTGACACGAAGAATTATATAGAGCTTAACATCTATCGGTTGTAAAATGCTTGAGCATATTGTGATTTAAAAGGTGAAATATTTAGACAGAGAGAATCTTATTACACAGGCACTATTCGATTTGAGGAAAGGTTCTTCGTGTGAGCTTATGCTTACATCTATGGTGAACGATATTGCTTCGAGTCTAGATCAGGGCTATTCTGTTGATATGATATCTTTAGATATAGCAAAAGCCTTTGATACTGTCCCGCATGATATTTTACTAAGGAAGTTGGCTTACAGCATTTCTGTAGTAATTATCGAGCGGTTCAGATGTTTTTTTTTTAAACGTCAGGCGTGGTGTTTGTCACTTCCGGTGTGCCTCAGGGGTCAGTAAGTGGCTCAATTCTTTTCTTGCTTTACATTAATGACTTGATGGACGTGGTTGTCTCGGCACATAAGCTGCTCCGCAGATAACACCCACATCTATCGGATCATTAAGGTGGAGTTGGATAGCCTCGTCCTCCAGCAAGACTTGGGCAAAGCAGCCAAGTGGTGTGATACTTGGAAAATGAACTTAAATCCAGTGAAGAAGAAGGCAAATCATATTTTACATAAAAGAAATGCCACAAATACTGTTTACTCCCTAAGGGGTGTTGCTTTGGAGGTGGTGGACAATATGACTTGTCTCAGTGGTAAAATTAACAAGAAGTTATTTTGGTCTGACCATGTTGAGCATATTAGCATTAAATCAAACAGTGAAATTAGATTATTTCACAGAACCTTGAAAAACGCATCCATTTGTGTAAAAATGGTAAGAGAAGTGACACGAAGAATTATATAGCGCTTACATCTATCTGTTGTAAAATGCTGGATTACTGCAGTGCTGTGTGGGATCCCTACACAAAAAAATCGCTCAAACTGCGTGGAATGTGTCATGCGTAGGACCTCTAGAGTGGTGTATATTAAAGAGATGCCTGTGTCACTGATAAGTACAACAAATTGAAATGGCAATCTTCAGCCAACAGAAGGAAAATGCACCACTTGCAAGTCTTTTTCCGTATTTGCAACGGCTGCACTCTTCCGGATCCTTCTGATTTGTGTGCCGCCCCGAATTTTGTGGGTAGGTATGATCATACCAAAAATATCAAACGCTACCAGTGCAACAAAAACGTGCTGTCGGGGTCCTTCTTCCCCCGCACCATCATTGCTTGGAATAACTTAAGATATGATGTTGTCTTTTCTTCAGTGATGTGTCCTTTGCTGCAAAGTTGAGAAAAGACTGTCGGCCTAAAAAGTGCAGTCACATTTGTTAAACTGTTAAATTAAAAAAAAAATCTTTTTGTTTGTATTTTTCTGTGTTTGTGTTGAAATTTTGTGCTTATGACATTGTATTTATTGCTCTTTTGGGCGTTGCAATCATTGAATGAATAAATAAATAAATAACACGCCTCATCAAAGCCTTTGTCATGGAAAGACCAGTGACGAGGAACTTATTTTCAAGTGGGAACTTCACTTGATGTTGTTGACAAGCCTATTCAAGAAATCCTACAAGCTCCGGAGATGGGCTTCTTTTGCACCCTTGATCCGCAAAGCTGTCTTCCTGCTCGCCGTGGCTTCTGGTAAACGCTTTAGCTAGCTTAAAGCCCTCAACGTTTATAAAGCTTATCTGTGATTTGGCCCAAACTGCAGCCCCGTGAGACTTCTGCCTGAGCTGCTTTCACAGCAAAGCCATGAGCTTGGTCAAACAATTAAAATTCATATTTTTGACAATTTGCTGTAGATTTTGACATTCTAACATACATTTCAACCAGCTCGAAATGATCTTTTCAATGGTGCAAAGTTCAAGCCTCTAGCTGAAGCCACCAAGAAATTATTTGGCAAAAAAAAAATCAAATACTAGGTAATATAAATACATATACGTTTGCAAAACTTTTTAGACCGGCTATACATTTAAAAAGAAACAAACTGTCTGGTTGCCAGACCTATTCACAACCTCACCTGCGAACCTATCAATCTTTTTTTTTTTTTTCTTTGGCGTGCAGGTTTTAAATTTAGACTGCTTTACTACAGCCTGCTTCAGATTTTTGTTTTAATGTTACAAATACACTTTTCACTCAGGAAGGTGGTGGAATTACTAAGAGTTGAGTCCGTTTACCAGGGCCTTTTTTAACATACTAACTGGAATGCACTGTTGCCCACCAGTGACTTAAACTTGCCCACCAGAAATGAATCTTAGATCGATTAAATTCTGTGTTGATAATTTCAACTATTTAAGGGGAAA
>JAHWFP010100209.1:11548-24631 GCA_023313725.1 Lithobius niger | reverse complement strand
AATGCTGAATACTTTGAAATTTGACAAAAAAATGTTTTATTAGGCATCTCTATGCTTAAAGAAAGAAAAACTTGCGATCTAACATTACCTGGAAACTGCCTATTTTTCCCCCCGCAACTTTGAAAATGTCAACTGTAACTAATGTGAAATTGCTCTTTTATCTTTACATATTTTTTACTCCCGCCTAGCATTTGCCGGGACGGCAAATAAAGAGGGAGGGATGCATGTTGCAGGGGTCTTCCCTCTCAGCTGGCCTTGCCTCGCATCTCACCAAGCTTCCGGACTTCCGCCTTCACCAGAGATCTCTCTCACTCACCCCTAACCGTAATGGCGACTGAGGTTGGCGCTAATGACCAAGCTGTCGACGCGCCATTAAGCCTCATTCCCCCCCCGTAATGGCGACAGCACGGCAATGAACCAGGCTTCATGCTGGCACCGAAGGCGGCCAGCTAGAGGGAACACTCCACGACTGAACCCGCGGTGATGTGACAGATGATGATTGAGAACAGGAATAAACCTCTGAACACTAAACAAGACTTGTAAGTAATTTAGAACAATGATCTAACACGAGTTCGAGGCGAGCAACTGACGACAACAAAGACGTCAGTCAGCTCACCTCGTGGCCCCGAGCAGAGTAATGAAGCAAACCAGCGAAGAGTTGTCAGCCAAGATGAGAGCTGCAACAAAACATCGTGCATTCCTGTGCTGTTGCAATCTCCACTTATAAATAAATAAATAAAAAATAAACATCGTGCATTCCTATACTGTTCCATTCTCCAAATCGGGTCAAAGCGATGCCAAACCATATAGATGTAGCAGCTCCGGTACACTATTATCAAGACTTAAAAGTCGGACCGAGAAGTATCGACATATTTCATAGTTTACACATAATGCAAAACAGTATTAAAAGTCGCTTAAAAATTGTAGTTTGGCCAAATAATGTGATGGCCCTCCAAGTCAGTAGGCTACGGACCGAGGGAGTGTTGTAAACCATTTTCACGACGCTCAGCATTCTAGCAGACATCGTCACTAGAATTTAGCATGCACTTTCACACATGAGTGTGACATCTCCGGCAAACTACTTTCAAGTAAGAGTATTGGTACTCAAAAGTAACTTGACGCACAGTAGGAGTTTTGGTAACGTGCATGTAGAAAGTGAAAATACAGTTAAGTGTGACATTTCCAGTGGCGACTTTTAATTTAATTTCTTTTTAATCACAAGTTGGGACAAGGCGATGTCAAGCCAAGAACAACCTTTTAAATGTATCATATGCAAAACAACATTTACGCAGAAACCTCACTTACTCTCCCATATACGAATACGCACGTGACAAACCGTTTAAATGTGACGTCTGCAGTAAACAATTTTCAAAGAACAGTGACTTGAAGAGACGCAAGTATACACATACTGATGAAAAGCCTTTTGAATGTACCATTTGCAAAAAAAAACATTTACGCAGGAAGCCCACTTACTGACCCACGCGTAAAAAGCAGTTTAAATGTGACATCTGAGTAAACAATTTTCAAACAACAGTGACGTGAAGAGACACAAGTATACACATACTGATGAAAAGCCTTTTGAATGTCACTTTTACGCCAAAAGCCAACTTACTGACCCATCTACCAAAACACATGGGTGAAAAGCGGTTTAAATGTGGCATCTGCAGTAAAAAAATCTTCAAACAACGGTGACTTGAAGAGACACAAGTATACAAAAACTGATGAAAAGCCTTTTGAATGTACCATTTGCAAAACAACATTTATGCAGAAAGCCCACTTACTAACCCATGTACGAAAACACACGAGTGAAAAGCAGTTGAAATGTCACATCTGCAATAAACTATTTTCGAAAAACAGTGACTTGAAGAGACACATGTATACACATACCGATGAAAAGCCTTTTGAATGTCGCATATGCAAAACAACTTTTACACAGAAAACTCACTTACTGTATCATGAACAAAATCACCAGGATGAAAGACCTTTCAAATGTGACATCTGCCGTAAGCATTTGCGGCTATCTCTGCCACCCTCCTCTTTGCCCATCTCTACCAATGACCACAGCTTGCACGAGGGAAGCAGGAGTATCCAGCCAAACTGTGAAAAAGTCACTCTTCGCGCTTAGAAGAAGAAATACGGTCGCCAAATGCGAATAAAAAATTGGTAATGGCGACTAAATATTAACTTAGGTAGCCACTGTGGCAAATTTCCCAACTCCCATTTTTGTATAGAATTCGCCAACAAAACTTGCTACGTCATTAAAAGATTAATACGTAGATATTTACTGCCTAAATTCGTTGATTCTCGTAAATTTTTGTTTATATTTATTTTTTATTCCTACGACCGAATCGCACATCGCTTCCGCATCCAGGAGCTCAACTACGCCTATATGCCAACTGCAGGCAGAATGGCTCCGTTACCACGTCAACAGACTGCGTTCTCCCACAATGCACTGCGTTGGAGGGCAGCGCCGCCATACCTTCGAAGCGGACGATGCGGCAAATACTGGAACTAATGGTATGCTATGACGAAACGAGTCAATGCCCAAGGTCAACGCTAAAGTGACAGTGCTGCGATACTGCAGCTGATCTGTCGTACTGTCATCATGAAGCAAGCTACTTTAGGCTTCTTTTAAAAAAAAAAAACGAGCGATGAAACTGTAGAAAGATTCGTTTTAGAAGAAACGCAGAACGGTCTGCTGCAGCCGCCATCAAAAATCCGCAATGTTCGTGAACCACCACAACGAAATCCCCCTTGCCACTATGCTCAAAATGTCAAGCCACGTGCAGTATCAACCACATGGCTGGAAGAAAAAAGAAAAGAATTCCCGTGGCTGCTGTGTGAAGATGGCAAACTATTTTGCAGGTAATATAATCGTAAAATCATTAAATAACGTTTATCAGTATTAGCTGAATTGTAAAGAAAAATATTGGATGTAAGAAGTCGTTAATTTTTCCTAAGTTATTTCCTTTGTATTTTGAAAACAATCCATAGGCTACGCAAAATAAAAAAAAGATTTCTCAGGCTATCAATATTCCAAAGAAGATGAGGGATGAGGATTTTATTTTTTATTTTCTGAAAACGGATGAAAGTGCCGTTGTTTTTTTTTTCGAGTGCGAAAGGCCCAACAGGTCCTTGATGGTCAATACAATGCAACTGTTTACCATACTTGACGACTTAACGTAGGTTATACTTCCACCATTCTGTGTTGGTATTGATAAACGGGAGCTCATAAATCACAGATATTAGTCCAAAATTGTCATTCTTGACAACAGCTCGAATAACTTGACAACAGCTCGAATTTTTTTTAATTGGAAAAAAAATATGGGGCATTTTCAAGGATGCAGCGGGGCCTGGGAAGTGGAACATTTATTTTTATTTGTAGGGCCTTATTTTCGTCCTTTTTTTTTTAGTATTTTCAGAGTTGTGGGTTGGGTTAATTACTTTTAAATCGGTGTTTGCCGAGATTCCCTATTTAACGTTGACTAAATCAAAGTGGGCCTATTTGATTTAAAAATAAAAAGTCAAATAAATAATTGGGGGCAGGGCCCACAATTGGCCCATGCCTTACTTAAAACTGTGACATATGAAGTACTTCATAATTACACAGTTTTAAGTTAGGCATGAGGCAATTTGGGTCCCTGTCTCCCCCCCACAAAATTACTTATTTGACTTTTCATTTTGCCTAAAAAAAAATTAAGTGTTACGTTACGGGGTGAGAGGAGGGTGTCATGCCAAATAGTACACTTTGTTGCTAGGGGGAGGGGCGGCGAGTTAAAAAAAAAGCAAAAATAAACGTTACATAATTTATGAAAGCAACCCTTATTCTTTCATTACTTAAAAGTTCATACCCAGTTGCTACTGTATTTCCTTTTTTACAGTTTGATTAATTTTTCATTTTATTTTGATTAATTTCAGAACGTGCAAAGCAGACCCAAATTCATTGAAAACAAGCAGTTACGTTGTTGGGGTGAAAAAAAATAACTGGAAAGATGACAACATCGTTAAGCACCAAAACTCCCGACGTCACAAAGATGCAGTAGAGAGTGCTAAGGCTAAAGCTAATCCGCAAAATACTCCAATTGCCAAAGCAGCCAAGAAAATGTCAAGCGCTATGTATGCCAACATGACAATTTTATTCAACACGGCCTACTTTGTTGCAAAACGAGAGAGAAGCTACAGAGAGTTTCCTGAACTTTGTGCTTTGCAATTGAAAAATGGACTGAAAATTCAGCCTCAATATCTGAACGATGTAGCATGCAGAGATTTTGTTAGGTACATTGCTGCGGATTTAAAACGGACACTTTGTGAAAGTGTATTCAAATCTGAATACATTAGCTTCATGCTGGATTCATCGTCAGATCTGGGCAATTTAGAACATTGCAATTTTTATGTTGGATTCTGGGATTCATTAACTTCATCTGGAAAAACCGAACTGCTTGGTATAAAACATTTGACACATTCTGATGCTGCTTCGTATGTATCTGCATTTGAAACTATTTTGCAACAATATGGCCTAGTCGACTGGGACAAAAAAGTAATTGGCATTGGAATGGATGGGGCAAATGTAATGAGAGGTGTGCACATACTGGTCTTACAACTCGATTGCAAGAAAAAGTTCCCGATTTAATTGCCATTCACTGTGTCGCTCACAATTTGCAATTAGCAGTAGGTGATGCTTGCCAGAATTCAAAATATTTATAAGAAGTATTTCAGCCCACAGTTCGAAGCTTTTGTAAACTATACTCGAAGTCCCCCCGCCGTTTAAGCCAGTTAATAGAATTGTCTCAAGTTCTCGAGACGAGCATCATAAAACTGGGAAAAGTACACAATATTCGATGGGTTGCTAGTGAAGCTGAAAGTTTTGATTAGAGGATGGTATACAATCGTTACTCGACGCGCCATTAAGCCTCAATCTCCCCCCCTCCCCCCCCCCCCAATCGTTACTCATCTCGAAGAACTTGCAGCAAATGACCACAAATCTGCAACGGAGGGTGCACTTGCAAAGGGCTTGCTAAACATTCTCACAACGTACAAGTTTGTGTATTTCCTTCATTTCATGGCTGATTATTTCCTAGTGATTAAATCCCTGTCTCTTACGTTTCAGAAAGACAATCTACATGTTTGTGAACTAACGACTTCTATTGAAGCCTGCAAACAGCAAATCACTAACTTAACAAAGGGTGGTGGTGCATACCTTGCAACAATGCTAAACACGTATAACCCTGAAAGTGCAGGCCCTTCCTTTCATGGCATTAAGCTACTACTTTCTAGCAATGTAACTCGTCGTGGGGGAAGTAGCAAAAATTCGGACAAAAAGCAACTGGAATACGAAACTGTATGTGTTATCGATGACACATTGCAATATTTGGATAGCCGATTTGACTCAATAATTAACAATCCTTTGTTTAAAGCATCAACTGTGTTTGATCCACTAACAAGGCCTTTGAGTAGGAAATTTCCTGAAGGGTATGGGCAGTGCGAATTGAAAGTTATTCAGAAACCTTTAAAGAGAAGTTGCAAGTATTGAGTAAAACAAAAACGGCTACTTCTAGTTCTCCTGGAGGCGACTGTGACACTGACAGTTACACCGACACTCCTTTAGAATTAGAGGATGTTCAGGATGCCATCACAGCAGAGTGGGCAATTATCAAAAGGCGGTTACTGACGAGACTAGATATTAAATGTTTTGACGCCCTAGTAAAACGTGTTCTTGAATGTAGTAATAAATATCCATATTTGAGTACTATGTTGAAGCTTATCGCAGTAATACCTACAAACACTGCTTGTTGTGAAAGAGGATTTTCTGCACTGAGTCACATAAAGACTAAAGGAAGGTGCTCTTTGACAACAAGCAGCTTGGAGGATTACTTAGTGATACGTGTTGTTGGTGGTAATTCCAACGATTACATATGCATGGCAGCACTAGATAAGTGGTTCTTTGAAACAAATGGTGGAAGTCGACATGTGGATGGCCATGCCAAAAAACGAAAAACAGGCAGTGTAAGTGTAATGTAGCCTGAATACCTGATGTTACGTACAATTTTAGTTCAATTTTTTTTTAATGCGACTGTCTGTAAACAGTGTAAATTGTGGAAAAGTTACAATTGTGTATAAAAGTTACAGTTGTGTAAAAAGTGGATAAATTACAATTGTGCTTAGTGACCATTAAATGTTTGTTTTTTAAAGAAATTATAACTATTTGTATGGGGGGGGGGGGGGCGGTTGGCGACTAAAAAATATTGATTAGGAGCCAGCTTGGCACCTAATTTTTTTAAGATTTCTTGAGCCCTGGAACATACGACTCATCAAGCTGATAACCTACCTGTTACCCTGTTTCAGGGAAATTTAGAGACACCCTTGACTCTACCTGTTGATCACCACTTTCCTCTTCTCGTCCAGGGTGTTGGTGACGAATCTGTCCGTGGTCACCTCCCACCAGCCCTTGGTACTGTTAATGCTGAGCCAACATCTACCTACTCGACTGGATCTCCAAAACCTGACTACGTACAACCGTGGATTCGACCTAGTGCGAAGAGTGATTTATGGTGAAACATACAAAGATGCGAGAATTATTGTAAGAAGGCTCAAAAACCTGAACATTAGCAAACCATGGAATGCATCTTTCCAGCTGGAAATTCCCCAGCACTTGGGTGCTCTCGTGGCCTTTGAGAAACATTGGGCATGTGGTATTAGAGTGAGGTCTTTTGCGAAATACTCTTCACATCATTAACATTCAATTTCTCTAATACATTACGTATTTCCACTTGGAACTGCAATGGCGTCAAGGGCGTGCTTCCCCTACTCCATGACCTTTGTGTATCGACTGATATCCTCTTCCGTCAGGAGACCTGGTTGCATGACTTCGAAGATCATTGTTTCCAGAATGTTCACCCTGACTTCATGTGCAGAGCCTTCAGTGCGATGGATCCTGCTGATCTGGAACGTAGAGGAAGACCCTTTGGTGGGTTGGCAAACCTTTGGCAAAAATGTAGTGCTAAGATTGCTGAAAGCAAGAGAGTAATGTGGGTTGATCTCGTCATCGATGGAGACGACTGGCATTTTGTTAATCTCTACGCTCCCAACGATGATAAATCCGTCGTTAGTGAAGATGCTGTTTCGCAGGTTTGGGGCGAAGTTGCGGCTATTAACAGCCTCAGTAGCAAGTTGTCATCGGCGGCGATTTCAACACCGACTACAATAGAAAAGGCCCTTTTCTCGAAGCCCTGCACACTTACCTCGAGGACCTTGATCTCCAATGTTCAGATGACAAGGATGCTCCGGGAGATCGTTTCACCTATGTTAGCTATTTCAACAGTTCTACCTCATGGATCGATCATGTTCTGGGAACGTCTGGTTCATGTGCCAATGTCATTCATTCGAAGACGTAGTGGGGTCTGACTATTTCCCTCTGCAGGTTGTTCTATTCACCCACTCTACCCACGATAGTGAGCGACCCAAAACTTTCACTAGATATGTCAAAACTCGAATCAACTGGAAACAAAGGGACTTGAACACTCTGACCCTCTACAGACAACTTATCCACTCTTGTCTGTCAGATGCACCCACCCCACGTATCTTCGCATGTACTGATTCTAGTTGTACCGACGTCACTCATCACGCCGAGATTGAAAGTGTGTACTGGTTTGTCACGAAAGTTATGATACAGGACGAAGTGAATTGCATTAATCCCAAACTCAAGCGCTTTGGAAGACAGATTGTGGGATGGTCTAAGTATGTCAAATTGAAATACAGTGAGTTCGCAGTGCTCACCTTAAGTGGGATGCTGGTGGTAAAATGAAGAGTGGCGCACTTAAGGAGGAAAGAGAAAGTAAGCGTAGAATTGTCCGTGCAGCTTGAGGTGGAGTAAGAGAAATGAAATTAACTCAAGCTTCTTGACTTTATCAGACTCAATCGCAAACTTAACTCCTGTTCTCTTCTGGGGCAAGGTTAATTCGGTAAGGAAAGGAAGGTTGCCTGCCGCCGGAGTGGTTAACAATGCCAAGGGTGACCGTGATATTGCTAAGATGTGGAGCAACAGGCTAGCATGCGAAGAACGTGTACCCTCAGTCCTGCATGAAGCCTACTTCGAATATGGAAAAAACTTTTTCTCTCTTACTTCCTTTCAAATAAGAAGTGCTATTGCTTCTCTTCATAATGGAAAAGCTTCTGGCCCAGATGATCTAATAGCTGAGAACATTAAATACGGAGAAGTTCTGTGGAACTGGATCTCTTCCCTCCTAAAATGTGCTTTTAGTCACTCTCACACCCTTGAAATTGCCAAAAGTGCCATTATCGTCCCCATTCTCAAAAACAGAAAACTTGATCCAAGTAAGTGTGAAAATTATAGGAACATCTGTATCACCTCGCCGTGGGCAAAAATGGTGGACAAACTTATGTTGGACGCTTTTCAGTCCCACACTGGTGCCAACTTTATCCAATTTGCGTACAAAAAGAAACACTTTCCGAAGATGGCTGCGAAGGTTCTCCAAACCATTGTTGAAAGAGGCACTCAACACAACAGCGAAGTTTTTGCTTGCTTCCTGGATATCAGTAAAGCCTTCGATAGTGGTCCCAAGGCTAAGATCTGGGAGTGCCTTCGTAGCCGTGCCAGTGATAACATAGTGAAGATCGTCTTGCAACAATATCAAGAAGAAAAACTTTCTGTTAAGTGGAATGACTGTTTTTCACCATTCTTCCAACTCGGTAAAGGTGTAAGACAAGGGAGTCCTCTTTCTGCTTTTCTTTTTTCACTCATCATTGACGATGTCCTGAAAACTGCCACTGGTGTTCTTGAGACTTGGCAGATTGATGCCCTAAAAATGTGCTTTATCGCCTATGCCGATGACATTGTGTGCATTAGCCTTAGCAGGAACGGCCTACAAGAAATTGTGCGCAAACTTGTTGAGCTTCTCTAACAGATAAATATTGACTGTAATCATGACAAGAGCAAATGCATGGAGTTTAGTATTGGGGAAGAACCTACTTTTCCCAAACGATGTATTTTGGCTGGCGACAAAGAGGTCCAGTGGGTGAAGAGCTGCATTTACCTGGGGATTACATTTACTCATAACCTAAATTGGGAAAGTGAGTTGAAGAAGGTTAAACTAAATCTTTGTCGGCAAAGCTCTGCTGTTGGTTTGCAATTCAGCAAGACTATGACAAAAGAAGACCTCTGGCATGTTACTCAAATCTATGCATTACACCTATACGGCATCGAGTTTTGTCAACAAACTAGTAAAAAGTTATGGAATGAAACTGCGAGACCATATCACAGATGCATTAAAAGATCTGTCGGATGGAGTCCCTTCTCAAGCAATAATGAAGTTGGCTATGAAGTTAATCGCGTCAAACACTTGGTTTTGGCAGGATAAACCTTCGAAAATCTGCAAACTGAATCGGGAACCGTGTATAAACGAAGTTCATCAGTCCCAGGCAACTGCTACACCCATAGAGCCAGATGTGTTTTGTGCCCAGAGCAAGATATTCGTAATAAAGTAAATGAGAGACAGATGACGGAAAAGAACAGTTGTTCAAGGTATTAATGAAATGTAGAATTGGTCTGATAAGCCCAGTTATGGATATTGATGTTGGCGATCACCCACCAATCGCATTGAAGCTCTATCCAGTTTCCAAGTTTAAAGAGTTGCAATTACGTCAGCATGTAGATCGGATGCTGGAGCTTGGGGTTATCGTCCCCAGCATGAGTGCATGGTGTTTTCCGACGTTTATCATTCCCAAGAAGAATAACACCACGCGCTTTGTAATAGCATACAATAAATTGAATGAAATAAGCAAGATGTAAAATTTTCCTACTCCTAGAATTGATGACATGTTACAGAGATGCCCTAAGAGCAAATATCTGACATTATTTGATCTAACCGAAGCATACTGGCAGGTAGGGGTGACGAAATGAGCAGGCGAGGTGTCATCTTTTTGCCCCCCTTTCGGAAATTTTACACCTCCCAAAATCATGTTTGGTGTCAAGCAAGCACCAGCGTTCTTCTGTGCCTCAGTTTCACGAATGCTCGCCCCTCTTCATTATCTGAACGTACAGAGCTATTTTAACGATATCTCGATTATGTCACAAGAATTCCGATTGCACTTGATGGCGATCGAAGACACCCTAATGATTTTGGGTCTTGAGGGATTTAAAATAAACATAAAGAAGACAGACTTTTGTAAGAAAGAAATAACCTTGTTAGGTTATAAGGTTAGGAGTGATGGTGTTTTGCCGAATCCTAGTAAGAAGGAAATTCTGGAGAATTGGCCACGCCCCATAAGCATTAATGAGCTCCGGAAATTTTTTTTTGGCGGGTTTTTTCCGTAGATTCGTGATGTCATATTCGGCGATCGCAGCGCCCCTTTTTTCGGTGCTGAAGGGTAAACTCCAAAATTTGTCTGGGAAGCGTAGCAGGATGCAAGCTTACCAGAAAACCAGGAAAATGTTGGGAGACGCTCCCTTGTTGGCAGCGCCAGATTATAATCAACCTTGGATAATTATGGCGGACGCATCTTTCTCTGGGGCTGGAGCGATTTTATATCGGGTCGATCCACTCACCAAGGAAAAGAAAACCATAGATATAATCTCTAAACGTTTGACAGTTGCAGAACAGATATTTTCTAATAGTGAAAAGGAATTGAGGAGTATTATTTGGGCAGTACGTAAGTGGCGTAGATACATTGAAGGGGGTGTAATAACAATTTTTAGTGACCATAGGGTACTTTCGGTTTTATCGAAGGTAAGCTCACCAACGGGACGCTTAGCGAAGTGGCTTGTGGAGTTATCTCAGTTGGACGCTAAGATCTGCTTCATCCCAGGTGCACAGAATCGTATCGCTGATGTGTTGTCTAGACGATACGAATCTGAGAGAGACTTTACTCCTATCACTAATCCAATCTTGATACCGGCTATGGATGAACGAACGGGTCAGAATTGTTATGTATTTAACAACGATTGTTTGTGTAATCAGATCGTTGTTGAGCAGATTACACTTGATCAGATTAGAGCAGAAACGTTAAAAGACAAATACACGTTAGCATTAAAGTTAGCTTTGGAGGGAGAACGAAGGAAATAAGGTGTGATTCGCCTTCAGTTCATAGATTTGTGTTGAAGTACCAGCCAAAATCATTTGTGAGTGACGGAATAATTTATGTGGATGTAAATAAAGATGTTATTGATGCGCCGAATTTGAAAATTCTGGTGCCCCGTTCGCTGCAAAAGAAAATCATTCAGCTAGTACACGATACGTTTATAGGTCCTCATATGGGTGTTTACAAGACGATAAAACGGTTATTTTATTTGTACACATGGTTAAGCGCTTCAAAGTTGATTTTGAATTATGTAAGGACGTGTAAAGTTTGTCAGGTCCATAAGGTGCAGCAGACTCGTAAGAAGGCTAAAACAATGATAGTAACTGAAAAAGAAGCATGGGAGAGTATTGTTTTTGACCTGAAAGGCCCACTGGTACGGAGTACAAACGGTTTTACTTACATCCTAGTGGTGCTTGATAAGTGGAGTCATTGGGTTGAGTTGATTCCTCTAAGAAACGCTGAAGCTAAAACGGTAGCAAAAGCACTCATTGATGAAGTGTTTTCACGGCATGGCATGCCAGCGGAAATTTTTCAGACAGCTCCAATAATTTGAGGGGGCAAATAATGAAGAATTTATGCCTACAATGGCATATCAAGGCTAGATTTCTGTCAGTCTATTCACCTAAGTCCAGCCTAGCTGAACGGTGGATGAAAGAGTTAACAAAAACGCTAGCAATTTACATGCAGGACGAGAAGTCGGGTCATAGAAATTGGGATTTACGTTTGAAACAGCTACAGTTGGCATTAAATTCAACAACTGATTCAGTGACGGGTTTCACCGCAAGTATGTTAGCGACAGGAAGGGAGTTACGAATGCCCAAAGCCCCTGTCGGGAAAGTACAAACGGACGAGGTTAATTACCCATTACACATCTTAAACTTAACGTCATGCATGCGTGCGATAGTTAGGAGAGCTGTTCGCAAACATCAAGCAGCTAAGATGCATCGTACTGCAAAGGCAGATAAGAATAAAATGGGTAAAGAATTTGAGGTCGGAACTAAAGTTTACATACGAAATCACCCTAAAAGTGACGAATCCCGCTATTTTATGAAAAAATGGCACCAATTTACATCGGAAATTACGAGATTGTTAAAAAGTTTAGTCCCGTAGCTTAAAGATCTTGATACGGGTATTATTTCTCGTTATGTGTATCACATAGATAATTTACGTCAGCAGATTGAAAGTGAGTGTTACCCAGTTAGTGAAGCGGATTCCGAAGAATTTTAAACTTAAATCTAAAGGTAGTTACTGTGTTTCTTCTTGGTCTTCTTTCGGCCAGCAGTAGCGAGATCTAAAAATAATTTCTCATGCAAATTATAGTGTTGTTTGTGGACTGAAAGAAATAACATTTAAATGTAAGCAATTTGGTGACACTCCGGTGTTGACTCTAAATTATGGTTGGATCGTTGGAATTAGTTGCTTATGAATGCTTAGAGTACAACAATTACTTAATTGTTAGCACGTTTTCGTGAACAACTGGATTTTCACCAGAGAATTTACACTTTTTTTTTTTACGGTTGTGTGTCGACCTAGCCTATAACGAAAACTAGCTGCGATAAGTCGATCGCACTGGTTGAAAGTAAATTCTTTATGAGGATATGTCATTGATAATTTTTAGATTTGAGTATTTTTTTTTTCTTTCCTCAACATGCAAGGATACATGAATTTATAGTTTGGAAAAACCCTTTTTTTTTTCTCCCTTCCTTTTTTTTCTCTCTTTTTGAGAAGCATTAGAGAAAGTACCATTTAATCTAATGAAGCATGGTGACGACGCCAGTTAAGAGCCTGATTCAGAAGCTTCCGGAACACCGAAGTCGGGGCTATGTCTGTAAAGTAGTTGACAAGGAATAAGCGAAAGTTTTAAGGGCCTTAATAGTATCTAGACAGCTAGGGCACTAACCATTCAAATCACCAGGGTCCGGGAATAGTGGTGATGCGCTGCTAGCGGAATCTATGTCAATTGGGTGATCTACAACTCCATTCGCCCCA